>JAOUZG010047196.1:6319584-6339174 GCA_026289955.1 Argiope argentata
GATGAGAAACATATCATTACATATCTATGAAACTACTTTCCTGGGAAGAGAGATTTACAGAAATTCTTTGTGGATGATGAACGAATTCCAAGTCAATGATTTTCGATGAATTTAGTGACAAAAGGGAAAATTCTGGAAAATGCAAAAATTGTGATCGTATTTCTAATAGGAATCGGAAAAGATTTAAAGATTCTTCGGGAGAATTCCATGTGATTTTACAAAGATTACATCAAAGAAAGTGATTAAAGAAACGAGTTCTGCTGTGTACCCTTATCGTTATTATTGCTTTTGAATAAGTGGCTTGCTGTCTGCTTGTGCTATAATTTTCTACGAACGATAATCTTTTAATATACCTCTGTTGTGTCTTTTTAAAGCTGTGTTTCTTGTTTTCCATTATTAAGTTTGTTGTACTAAATCTCAGTGCAGTCATTTCCATAATAATATTATATCTAGTTGCATACCTTTTGTTAGGTTATGAATTAAAGTGTCATCTGACTATTTTTTAACCCCAGCCATAGACGTCATGTAATTTCAAAACGGCATGTTAAATTTTTCATATATCTGATAGACAAGTAATCTAAAAAAATTTAAGTCAATTCCTACTTAGACCAACCAAGAAAAGTTTTATTTTAGTTACTTTTTATGAATAATTACTATTAATATAAATAATTTATCCAAAAAATTATATCTAACCAAAACGAAATCAAGTTTATCTGTTTAAAATAAATCAGAACACACTACACGTTCATTTTCAACGCCAATTGAGGCAATGCAAATAGACGAATTTTCTACGCCAGCTGGGGTAACGCAATACAGATAAATAAAAATTTAATTTCCTTTATTTTGTTTTATTTTAATTCGAAAGTACTTCAAAATGAATCTGAAAAATCGATTAATTAACAATGTTTAATTTTAAATGCTTTTTTTTCTTTTAATATCTGTTATTGATAATTAATTAAAGCTATTACCACCATGAAACATTTTTTTCAACGCTTTATTAATTCATGCAGTAAAGGGTTAACATCAAATGTCATCCAATACAAGATTTTAAAAATTTTGAACTTGAGTGGATGAATAAAAAGTGTATTATTAATTATTGAAAATTTGAGCTAGATATATATATATACAAATATATATAGAGAGAGAGTATGAACTAATAGCAGGAAGTGAAAAAGAAGTGGAGAAGATTTATGTGAATAAGAAAAGTATTAAAGAAAGATTGAATTCCATCATAAAACTACTAACAGCTTTATCATACTAGTTTCATATGTATGTTTCGGACACAAATGATGTAGAAAAAAAACTTTATATATTCAACATTAGATGCGTCAAATTTTTCTAAAAATATGATAAATCGTAACCCGGACGCAAAAAAATATGTAGCGATTCCAGTTGATTTAGATGAAGCGAGCTTTTAATGGTTGCCATTAATATTTCAAAATATCGATTTTCTCTGAGAAATATTAAATATATCCTGCGTTTAATATTCCATCAAGTTTTCAACTGTTATTACAAGAGCAGCTTTTTAACGAGTATTTCAGATGTTCTGTTTTTATTTTGTTTAGGAAAAAGCAAATAGTTTAGGAAATTGTTTAGGAAACAATTTTAGAAATTGTTTAGGAAATTGTTAGAAATTTGTTTAGGAAATAGCAAAATAGTATGTTGAAGAGGTATTTAGAATCTACTACTGTTAATTTATTATAGTTAATGTCTAGTTCAAAAATTTATGTATGTTCTTATATGTATCGATTTTATAATTATGTTACTTTTCGTTATTAAAAAATGGATAACTGAAAATAATTTCAGATACTCTATTACAGGAGAAGAATCGCAATTTCCTAATGGTCTTGTTTTGGCCAGTGAAACATCGATTCGCCCTATGGAGCACTTTAAATGGACTGAGGGATTAGTTAATTAATTATCTGAGAATTAATGTGATTTGGATTTGAATTAATTAAAGAGTTAATTCGCTTCTGAATGAAAGTGTTCAACATTTGAATTCAATATTCCGATTTTTATTTATAAGTAAAAAGGATTAATTAAATTTTTTTGAAAATTTCTGAAATTATTCCTTTTTTATTGTTACTTTTTATTATATTAATTTTTTCTACCGACAATATTGATGAATCAATCAGAATCAAAAATAGTTATGATCCCATAAGCTCCTCGCCTATAAGCCAATGTGCTGGGGTATCTCACAAGTTTTTTTCTTAAAATGCTTTTTTAACTTGGATCTTCGAATTGCATAAAAGTTAGAAATATGTTTATTTCAGCTGAATCTTTATAATTTAAATTTCAGTAAATTGGGCACCAAAATAATAATAGATTTTCTCCCTCTACTCAGATTATTTGTAAAATTTAGACATGGAAATACACTACAAACCTTTGGCTTTATTCATCGTGTAGATGAGTCAATAACTAATATTTAATTGGAAAGCATTTTGCTACTCTAACGGATATTGCAATATGTCTATCTACATTCTATCTACACATGTCTATCTACATATTACAATAAGTCTATCTACATTTCTGAATGTTTTTGCTGTAACTGCATGCCATTCTTCTAAAAGACAACCAAAATATTGTGTCATCGATGTTGGACGCTGCCACCGATTTCGAATTCAATGTTCCATCAACCCGCAGGTGTCTATGGTAATGAGATCGAGACTCTGAGCAGGACAGTTCAGTTTTTCAACATCCAGGAGCAAATCATCTTTACAAATTGTGCATTGAAATTCACTGTTATTTATCATGAATAATTCACTACGCCTGGCACAGAGGTAGCGCGTCTTCTTTGCTCCCCTGGTTCGAGTCCAAGTTAGGGCATGGTTCTTCTTCTGTGTGCTATCTGTGAAATGCGTAAATGTGTCCCCCTGCAAAAAGAGGCTGTGAAAGCGAATGGGATGAGTGTGCAGCTAAGTAATACTCTTAACATTAATTGGAGCTATTTGAAAAACAAGAGACGCTCATTCGGCTTAAAATCGCTGACGGCCGGCAATACGCTTTTCTATTGCAAGTATCATTAGTGGCAACATCAACATAATTCACTACAATTTAAATTAAAATTTATAAATGTAATTGAAATAAAATTTATAAATGTAATTGAAATGTAATTAAAATTTATAAATGTGCATTGAAATTCACTGTTATTTATGATGAATAATTCGCTACACCTGACACAGAGGTAGAGGAAAAACAAGAGACGGTCATTCGGCTTAAAATCGCTGACGGCCGTCAATACGCTTTTCTATTGCAAGTATCATTAGTAGCAACATCAACATAATTCACTACAATTTAAATTTAAATTTATAAATGTAATTGAAATAAAATTTATAAATGTAATTGAAATGTAATTAAAATTCATAAATGCGCATTGAAATTCACTGTTATTTATGATGAATAATTCACTACGCCTGGCACAGAGGTAGTGCGTCTTCTTTGCTCCCTGGGTTCGAGTCCAAGTTAGGACATGGTTGTTATTCTGTGTACTATCTGTGAAGTGTGTAAATGTGTCCCCCTACAAAAAGAGAGTGTGCAAGCGAATGGGATGAGTGTGCAGCTAAGTAATACTCTTAACATTAATTGGAGCTATTTGAAAAACAAGAGACGCTCATTCGGCTTAAAATCGCTGAAGGCAGTCAATACGCTTTTCTTTTGCCAGTATCATTAATAGCAACACCAACATAATTCACTACAATTTAAATTAAAATTTATAAATGTGTTTAAGTATGTAGTAACATATCTTATAGCTTTACACCTGTGCATTCTTGTATGCAAGCAATTTTTGTATGCATATATACTGGGGTTTTCCGAATTCCCGGCAAACTCAGAGGGGTGATAATAGGCATCAAGAGGATAAAGAATCACCGTATAACACTGAGTCCCAAATGAAGTTTAAATGGCGAAAATCGCGAGTTCGAAGGCTGTTGGAAAATGTAAAAAACTAATAAAAAATAACAAATAATGTTTCAACTATGAATTTTCCTAAGTGAAAGCACATTCTTTAAAGTTTTTTTTTATATTAACATGCGAATTTGATGATCCAATGGGTCGTAAATTACTGAAAAAAAATAGTTTATAACTCATATTTGCAAAAATTTTAAAACTAGAAGAAAAATAAGAGCTTAAAAATATAAGGAATTTTATGTTCTATATTTTGAGAAAAGAATGCAGTTTAGAAACTGGGAAACTTTCAAAATATTCAAGAAAAACTAAAATGAAAACCTTAAAACATCGCTGCAACATCAGTACCAATGTTCGCAGAGAGCGTTGTGAAATTCGAAAAATAAATTCAAAGCAAGAATAATAGGCATTAAGCAGAAGAAAAATAACCATAAAACGTTGGGACGCAGGTAACTTTTTTCATTGAAAATAGCAATCGGGGTGGAGTTCGCACACTGGATACTTGATGACCCACAGGAAGATTCATACTTTTCTGCTTTACGAGAGAAGGTGTCTAAACAAGCACATCACGAATATTTGATCATTCGAAAATCCCCACATCACTGTCTCGTCGAATGTACAACATGAATTTGATATTAACGTCTGTTTAGAGTATTATTTCTCTAAAATCGAGATGATTCTAGAACATTCTTTACAATTCGAGCGAGATGATTCTCGAATGTTCTTCAGATGTATAAAAGCTGAGTTCTGCTCAGTTCTTCATTCTGTTCTCCAGCGAGTTGCTTGGTGCTAATAAACGCAATTGTTTCTAACTATCCGTGTGTTTAATTCAGTCTTCATGACAATATATATATAGATAGATAGATTAGGTAGGAGAAAAAGAAATCAATTATCATTTTACAGTTATATACCGAGAAAATAATAGATTTCTTTCCATTTCTTTCCATATGGAATTCTTGAAAATAATGGAAAAAGAAATCTATTTTCTCTGTAGATGGCTGTAAAAGAATAATGGATTTCTTTTTCCCCAACCTAATGTATATTTCTTGTATCTCGAAAGCGGTGATTTGAATCAAATTTTATATTTTGATAAAGCTTTGCTTTTTAAGTTTATCTATATAGGTGTCTTTCCTGAAAAAAAAAAACACGATTTTACACAAAAACAGAACAAGAACATTTTCATAATTAATTATTAGAGCCTTTCTCTATTTGCTCTCGTGCCTACAATGTTATACAGCGCCATCTCATAAATTTTTGTGGTACTTGCATCGTATTGAGACCTGATTTCACCATGGTGAAACTGAGTGTAAGTTCAAAAATATAAGTAATGATATATAAACTGTAAAAAGAGCAGAAGATGACAGCAGATTGTTTAGAATAACATGTTAAACTAAGTGCACTCATTATTTCTTTTATTTAAATTACCAGTTCATATGTTGATATTATTGAGAAATACTCATGCGTGATTAGTATGTGATTCACATCTGAATATTTTCTCCGAAATAACACGAATTTACAATAAAAATTTTTTTGAAAGAAGCTTGGTTTCCCAGATATTAAAAAATAATGCATCCTAATAATTGTTTACCTCTTATTTAAGCAGCTCAGTATGATTATTATAAACTTCAAATTCAAGCAATATCGAATGGAGAATATATCTTTATCGGTTTCTCTTTGTGAACAACAGAAATTTAACTTGCTGTCGATACTTTTCTATAAATATCTTAAAGATATTTAATTCAAATTTTAATTTAATTTGCTCCGTATATCAGACTCGGAAATTACGAAAGAAAAAAAATTAGAAATTATTTACTATTAATATTTATATTTCTTCGAATATTAAAAATATTTACTCTTGATATTGATATAAACCTTCAGTTATATTTTGTCATGCACTCTATTAGTTTAGTTAAATGTGACTAAAACCCCATATGTTATATGTAAAGCATGAGGAAAAATGAGTGATATTTTTCATCAAAAATTATATCTTCTCGAATATATGTGCTATTTTTGCGAAAATGAGCTTCAGTATCACTCAAATCCATTGATAATATGTACAGATTATACCAGATTTCTGTGAAATGTAGTAATGTCAAATCATTGATTTCTGCATCAGTTTCTGCTCAGTCTCCCAATTACTCTCATGGTGGAATCCTTAGTTTAAATTGTTGAGTTTAGACATCCCTTTAAACACTAGAATTTGAAAGACTGTTCATTCTGGTCATCTGGATAAATTCGAAAAATGTATCATAAATTCGAAAAGATAAATATTCAAAAGTATCCGGATACTTTTGATCATATAGTATAGTTCAGATATTTTTTGAAAGGTTTTTGTCAATAATATTATTTACTTCATCTGACGTTAATTGTGTTATTCTCAAACCTTACTTTTGAATCTAGTTGCAGACGATTTCATTTAATTTTATAATGGTGTCGATTTTAACAAGGAGTTTTAAAAAGTTTTTCGGCTATTTTGTTTTTTATTCACACAAAAGTAGAAATCTATTTATTATTACAAAGAGATAAACGGTGTTGGTGATTAGTTTAGAGAATTTCTTTTAATGATTTTTTTCCTAAAAGGAGATCAACGTTTCGATTCAATCAATTCAAGTGAATTATAATCAAATGATCATAAAAGATTCGCTTAGTTCTACTTCTATTAATGAAAACAGAAAAATATTCCAAGTTTATTTTTAGCTGCCATTAATCATTTGCAAAAGCTGAAATTTTTTTAAAAAATTTCTATGAGTTTCATAATATTTGAAAGAAATTCAATAAATTCCCAGTCTTGACAAGGTTGACAGCCTAAACATACTGAAAAGCTACCCATTTTTTAAATGGATGGTAAATGACGACAAAAACTAGACTGTTTACCAAAAACACCCATTTAAAAGGTACCCGAAAAATCAAGATTAGCCAACACAAATCAAACCGAAAGCTAAATAATTTTAAAGCATACTTATGCCATAGTGCTCTATATTTTAAGTTTCCTGTTACCTATTAAATTGCTTCAAATTGTTTCTATTTAAAATCAGTGAAATTAAATGAACCAATCAAAGAAAACGTAACAAACTGGAACACCATTTATGAATCAAGTTTTTCCATGACAACAAATGATCACTGACATGTTTTGTGACTCTTTAAAATCGATAAAAATGACTAGTTTAATTGAGAAAAGATATCATAAAATCCGAACTTCCATTATCAATAATCATTTATTTTTCGCAAAACTCATATTGGTAATGATTCAGTAAGATTGTAATTGGCTCAATACTTTTGTTTACAAGAACAAGAAATTCTATTATAATTTGTATCATAAGTATAATGAAACTGATAAAAAGAAGCCAAATAAAAAAAACACTTTTTATGAAAGTTAATTTGTTTTTTCAATTCCTACTATTAATTCACATTCACTTTATTTATGTTTATATGTCTTTCTCAAATTTTCAATTGTTATTAAAATACTTTTTATTCATCCACTCAAGTTCTGATACAATTTTTAAAACTTGTAGTAAATGACACTTGATATTATTAAAGTTTTTTCGAATATTACTTAATTAATTAATTTTTTTTAATTTTTAATACTTTAAATATATTAGCGGTTTGTAATGAAAATTGAAATCAACAAGCAATAGCTGAATCGATAAAATGCGAGGATTTCAGTAATTCTCATGGGAAGATGAAGAATGCAAGTTCAATTCTTGAAAGAATCAGTAATTTTGTGATAAATTATTTATATTAATTGTAATTATTTATTAAAAAGTAACTAAAATAATATTTTTCTTTGTTGACTTAAGTAGGAATTGACTTTAAAAAAATTACATTACTTGTTTCATAATTAGTGCTTTATTTCGTTTGTAAAAAAAATGCAATTATTTTTGCACAAACTTAATTTTTCATCTAACCTATTTATAGTGTTCTGTAAATAAAACTAAAAGAAAGCTGCAAATATAATTGTTTTGAGAACTAATTCATTTTATCTCTTCATTTTATCTTCGGGAACTAATTCATTTTATCATATTTTGAGGTATGCTTCTCCCCTCCTTTCCTCCCCTTACGTAGAGAAATATAGCATTAAGCTCAAAATAAGATAAAATTACAAAATAAGGCATTAATTTAGTCAAATTTATTCTTTGAAGCAGCCTCCCTTTATATATCACTTTGTTATACCAAAGTGTTGTTTGTAAGCACACACACATAACCCAAAGCTAGACATTTTGATTTAATACCTGGACCTTTTAGTGGCATATAATTTTGTGACATCAAACGATATTCTCTTGTCATATACAACAATTTACGAGCAAATGTGGCTTTTCTATCCAAATGTTTTCAATAAAAATCTATACAAATGTATTGGCAAATTTGACATACGATATTTTGACATAGCAATGACGTCAATTGAAGGAAACCGTTATGAGAGACACACTTTCGTTTAATTTAATGCTTGTAAAGATGGAATTTCTTGAAGGGGTTTTCACTCATTTATTGATGAACCACAGTTATAATTAATGGTCAGTTAGTTAAAATATACTATAACAGTAATTAAAATTCCATTTTGCTTAGTGTCTTTATTAGTGCATTTTGTCTTTATGGTTTTATTATAATTCATGTTTCTAAATTTTAGTGCGTTTTCAAAACTTCTATTGTTATTATTATAAGAAAAAGAAAATCTGAATTTAGAAAAATCCTAGAATCTGCAATAAAATTAGTAGAAAGTATATTGCTTAAAAATGGAAATGTTGTCTATGTTTCGTTTCTAAATAGATAGTGTAATTTAAATTCTTTTAAATATTTACCAGAAAATACATATGTCCATGTAAATTTTATTCAAAAAGAGGTTTTCATGGTAGGGCATTATTACCTGAGTAAATTTATACTTCAATGATAACTTTGTATAGAAATTTTTCTCTTGGTTATTCGTTTTATTTTAATCTTTTAAATGCCATCTAATTACTTCAGGAGTGAAGAAAACTTAAATTAACTCATTTGAGTAACTATAATTAAATTTCAGTAATCTTTTATTTATTTTAACGCTTATACTTTCAAAATTTTACTCATTACTCATAGTTGCGTAATGAAATTTTACAATCTCCTTTTTCCTTAAAATTTATTTCAAGCTGATAATCATTTTCGAATATTATAAAAAATTTCTCCCTTTCCGATATTCATATATGTCGCAATTTTAGAAACGTTTAATCAATTTTCTAATGCTTTGTTTAATTTTAAAATTACACAATGTACGAGGAAATGAAATTGGCGGTCAATAAAAATTTGAATATCGTCAGTGTTTCTTTTCTTTTCTCTATCTGTTTTGAAAATATAAATTAATTTCTTTATTTTATTCAGTACTGGAGGCAATAAAATATTTGATAAGCTACTAACTTTCAAATGTTGGTTTAAGAGTTTTTTCTCCCAACTTTCTGAATAGTTAATGAAATACATTCTACATCCAAATATCGATATTCTGAGATGTTGCATTTTATATTTCCAGGCACGTCTTCGCATTTACATCAACAAATCTTTTCTATTCCCAGATATAATTTACTTTTAATAAATGACTTAAAAGGGAATAAAATGAAAATATTCATCCTTTCTAATCTATTTTTATAATAAAGTTATTTCACATAAATATTTTTTACGTGTGTTTTCTCAGTGTGTAATTATCGAATTATCAAGCTGTCACTAGATAAAACTCAGATCTACGGGAAAACTTTTCATCATTCAGTGTTTTTTGTTGTTGTTGTTGAGTGTCTTTTTAAATACTCTAAGGGTAAACATATTATTAGATAACAAACTCTCTCTAAGGCAGTTGCTCTTAATCTTTTATAGGATACTTCCCATTTCAATTTTAATCGCCTCCCATCAAATTGAAAAATGAAAGAGGTATAATGCTTGGGTTTTTTGTTATAAATGGCATTTCCCATATTTTTTTATTACAGGAATGCTTTTATTTTTATTTAATTTCATAATTACAAAAGTATATTCATTGATTTTAACTAAGATTTAGGAGTAATTGGGAACAGTAATTACAGCACTCACCAGCAAAATCTTAGAGAGCTGGAAAGCATGCACCTTTCTTAAGGCACTCTAGAGGAAGATAATAAATAATGTTACACTTTTTTCAGCGAAATTTTCCAACATTTGTTTAGTTTAGTCGACTTATCCTTAAAAAAATAATAAAAAATTTTCATCCAGTATATTGATTACTCGCAAAGTTATGCACTTTTTGGATGTATAGGATATACTGGTTACGAATAAGACATAATATTCATTTCCAGATTTTTACTTGAGAACCAGGATAGGGTTCTCAACTACTCCTGGTAATTTCATCGTTATAATTGGGAATAGGCTTTGAATGAAATAATATCCCAGATTTTTCATGTATTTTGCAAATGTATTATATGATAGAAAGTGATATTAAGTTTTGGAATACGGAAGTGTACCGTCTCGCCAAAAAATGTGTATTATTTTATTCCAAACTAACATTTGGTATTTTAAAAGTGCCGTATGTTCTACATACATAATGCTTTTCACGTGTGAAAGTTGGTTATTAATAATGATTTGACACTGACTGACGTCGAGTACAGAAGAAAATAGGAAACTTGAATTCAAGGAAGGGGAGTAAAAACTAAAAGAGGAATCTGAAGATAATAATTTTGAGAAAGTGACATCTCAAGCCATCCACAGTGAATTTTGATTAAATTTTCAACAAATTTGCATATTTTGATTGATTATTTTGAAAGTACCAGAACGAATGACCATTATTCATTCGTCAAAGTGATTAATGGAGTTGACGGTGATCAGAGGAATGCGACAGGTTTGATAGGCACCAATTTGACTAAATCGAAGTTTGTTTTGATGGTTAAAGATTGTTAAAGTTGATTACCTAGAGTCAGATGAAAGTCATATAACAGGATATAATCACTTTCTTTGATTTTTTCATGCAGCCTAAATATAAGAAAAATAAAATGAATTGCAGATGAAATGTTCTACTTGAAATAGAAGCTCTATTTTCTATTACTTTCTATTCATCATTAAGTAAGTTTCTAGATCTTATACTTTTCCTTCTTTAATCTCATAAGGTATAGACATTTTTGTGTTTTGAAATTTTTTCACTTCCCATCAAAATTGGGATAAAATGACTATAAGTTACTCAAAATTTATGGTATTAAATATAAAATACATATGCAATATTTCATGAAATAAAATAATATAATTATTACGAAGCAGTCCTTCAGTTTTCTTGAAAATCCTCAGCAAAATAAATTATGACACTATAAGCCATGGTTTCTTATCATTACAACATATTTCTATCAAGTTAGTTTGTTACTGTGGTCAGAAGCCACGATGTGTGTCCTTAATTACTCTATATTTTTTGGAGTTATATTGGGAGCATACCGGGGTAATTATGTATCTGGTTATTTAATAAAATAATTTAGATAAAAAGACTTTGTGCAAAGAGCCTTCAGGAAACCGACCATGCACTCATACAAATTATAGACTTATTCATTTTCTTTCTCATAAGAACATTTTTAAATAGAAGAAAATTATGACTTCTGCAAAAATTCTTTCCCAATTACTTTTACTTGCGCTACTTCTTTGCAATGTATCAAGGTTACATATTTTGCTTTAATATTTTTCCATAGGAGAAAAACGGAAAAAGAGCCTCTGGAATTTTGATAAGTAATTTGAAAAGAATTGTATGCGTCTTGGCAAGCACAAAACTAATCTGATATTGGTACAGAAAATTGCTCAATTCAAAAATAATTTTTAGTAAAAATGAAACCCTCAAATAGTTTGTATAGCATGACTAATTTGAAGTAAAGTTTGCCAAATTTTACTCACGAATACGAGAAAACTTTAAGAAGGTTTTCTTGAAGATTGCGAGACAATTAAATTAAATAGTTTCTTTCTTATTAATAATAAACTGTGCTTTCATGCACATAAACGATAATTTTATCTTAAATGTTTTCATTTATATAGAGGCAGAATACTATAAATATTTCAAATTATTTTATTAGTAAACCTTCGAGTTGCACTTCCAGCGTTTAATTGATATTATTATTTTTTTTATTTTATAACAATTTTATTAAGTTTCAGAAAAAAATTAACTTTTGTCAGTGTAATTAAAAATAATATTGTAAATGAAAAGAGGTTTTTGTACGTTGCATTTTCTGTACAAACATTTCCGCATTAAAAATAATATATATATGAATGAAAAATGATTCAATTTAAATGTTTGTTGACTTTCTGTTGAAATTAATTAAGTATATTTTTACTTTCGTTAATACGAAATTTATAGTACGTTGTCGGGACAGATGATTTAATAGAACTGCTGCATTTTCTATACTATAATAACTTACAATTCTGTTGACGAATGCTGTAGCATGAAGACTTCTCCATTATGATATATATAGTACGTTATCGACACAATTGAGTTAATGTAATAAACTACAACATTATTTATATCTTAAGAATTTAAAGTTCTGTTGACGAATAAAAACATAAAAGGGGTTTTCCTCAATATGACATTTATAGAGTATGTCAACCCAACTGATTCAATGTGATAAATGTAGTATTTTTTAATATTATATAAATGTAAAATTCTGCTGACGAATACTGAAACATAAGAACTCCTCCAAAATGACATTTATATTACGTTGGTGACATAGATGATTTATTGTAATAATCGTAGCATTTTTTAATACTATATAAATTTAAAATTATGCTGACGAATATTGAAACATAAGGACTCATCCTATATGACATTTATAGAACGTGACAATACAGCTGATTTATTGTGATAACTAGGCATTTTTATATTGTATAAGTTTAAATTTCTGCTGATGAATACTGAAACATAAGAATTTTTTCTAAGTGACATTTATAGTACATTGGCGACATAGATGATTTAATATGATAATCATAGCATTATTTAAAATCAGGAATTGAATAAAAAAAACTTTCAAACATATATCATACAGAATATTCGTTATCAAGGCGATTTTTAATATTACTTTAATGTATTAATGCAATTAAATACATTAAAAATATGTTATTTAAGTTTTAAAGCATTATTTAATGCATTAATGCAATCAAAGTCAATTATTTAATGCAATAATTAATGTAATGAAATATATTTAAAATGTATTATTTAATAATGCAATCAAAATTAGCTTTTTAATGCATTATTTAATTTTAAAATATTATGTAATGTTTTATTGCAATTAAAATTAATTGTTTAATGTATTAATTAATGTTATGAAATACATTAAATTGTATTATTTAATATTTCAATCATGATCAATTGTTTAATGTATTACTTAAAGTATCAATGCAAACAAATTCAATTTATATTAAAATTATGTAATGTATTAAAATTATTTAATTTATGTATGTAATCAAATACATTAAAAATTTAATATATATTATATATAAAATTCGCCATCAAGATCATTTTTAATGTATTAATTTAATAAAATGTTACATTTTTTTTAACGTTTCATTAAAAAAATTCCTTAACAGAAAAGCTCTCTTAAAAAGTAATGCTTCGAGGTATATGGAAAAAAAAGCTAAGTAGATAATAAATTTATAATTAAAAAATTATTTAAAATAACTTACTTGTTCGAAAGACTCTAATTAAACGTTTTAATGAATTCCGTGATAAAGTTTTGTTTTAAATGAATAAAAACCTAATATGCTGTGATTTTCTTTACAATTAATTTTAAATACCTTTTTTTCGCAATCTAATTATCCATTTAATTCAACAAATTGCTCTTTTACTAATTTGTTTAATAAAATTTCATGCGCAATTTCTTTCTTTCATCAATTTTATTGAAATAATATCATTAGAGAGTCATAAAGAATTTAAAACTAAAAATAATCGAAAAAATAATTCATATTTGAAAATGTTTCAATGGAACACTACATGCACTAATATAAAATGTTTTGATACTGGAAATTTACCATCAACAAAATTTTTTTTTAATAATGAAGTGTTAAAGTGATATGTCAAAGTACGCAAACTAGGTTAAAATAATTACAGAAACTGAAAATAAAAACTATTAAATGAAATACTTACAGAATAATGGACCATAATCTGAACTGAAAAAGCCTTTGTGGAAGTTCGGAAACAATGATTAATTGAAAATTAATAAATAAAATTTTGAGAAATGTGTGTTAAATTCCTAATTTATGTCTGATTTGTACAATGTATAAATTTTTTAACATTTTATTTGTATTATGTATAAAAATTAAAAAAATCTTATTTGTACTATTCATAAAATTGTAAAAATTCTTATTTGCACTATTTATAAAATTTTAAAAATTCTTATTTGTACTATTTATAAAATTTAAAAAAAACATAAATTCTGTACACACAAATTCTGTATTATAAGCATCCAATCTAAGAACCACTATAATGATAATTACTTCTGAAACTATCTGGCTCCAAACTAGATATAATCGAGGAAATTTGGGAAGTAACTTACTTACTCGAAAAATCTTTACAGACACCATCGTCTTTATAGATCATTTTTATCTAAAATATCTGATGAAATGGATTTAATGAAAATCTCATTAATCTCTATTCTGATTTTTTTTTCTGTATTTGAAAAAAAAAAAACCCCGCGATGAGTTGAATTTTTCTCTACTTCACATTTATTAAGAAATTATATTTTTCTATTCATATATTTGAGATCGTGAAAAAAATTTCATGAAGAGGGTCGACCTTCTCTTAATTTATTTATTTTCTTGAAAGGGGAAGGGCAACTGTAATAAAATTAAAAGGGTAAATGTAATAACATTTCATTAGTGCCATATTTTGTAAATTATTAAATATCGCATTTATGAAAATAAACCTTATTTAATTCATCAGTAGTTTCAGGTCAACTCCGTTCTGCTTTAAAAAAATAATTTTAATACATTTTAGCTACTTAGTTATTAAATGCATTAGTAGCATTATTTAAACATAAAATATTTCTTTATCCCCCCCCCCTGTTTTTCTTTTCGTTTCTTTCTTTCTTTCTTTTCTTGAAATACAAACATAAAAAAAGAAACTACAACATTTCATTTGTTTTATAAATAATAAATGAAAACAATACCCGCTTTAAATGTCAGAACATAATATAATCCATGCTTAATTGATTCTAGCATTTACGATATCGGTTTAAATGCTGCACCTGTAAAGCATCATTTCTTCGTCCTTCGTCTACATGACAAGCATCGCCAAGTGTCGAACAAAAGATACGAAAATGACTGTGAAGCACGGTTTCGATTCGCATCAATGCTTTAGAGAAAAAAGCGTTGCCCTTTTAATCGGGGTCATTTTTTAAATTTCATTTAGTATATAAAACAAAGTTAAGATGCAGAACTGCATTTCTGTTTCCAGTCTAAAAATTTTGAAAAAGAGAGAGAGACAGAGAGAGAAATAAATGGATTACATTTTAATTATTTCGATGAAAAGATTTATGGCAGTTTAATATTATTTCGTTACAACTAGAACTATTTCATTCCACTAACTACCGCTAGATTGATTTCTACTTTTAATGGCAAATTTATCTATTTTGAAAGCATAATTAGAAGTGAAAAAAAAATACTTGACTTTCTAAAATATTAATAACAACTGAAAAAAAAGTATTACCTGTGAAAAAAAAAACGTCTATTCATTTCAATTAATATTTGACACATTACATTCATAATCCTGAATTAAATATATAGGTTTAAAAAATGCACGCTGCCAATACAGAGTTTTAGAATTAAACTTTGTATACTTGTTCAGAAATAGTCCATTTAGTGATTGATTTCATTTTTAAGAGATAAAAATTTGAAAATTCCAGTGCAAAATGCTAATATATTTGATAATATTATATCTATCTTCTTAAATAATAATAATAATAAAAAAATTTAATAAAAGTTGAGGCATATTCTTTTCTCTACTTTTATATATACGGTATTTATAAAGGTGAAATATGCATTATTTTATTCAGATGCATTTTTAATTTAGCTTTTAATTACTCAAAATATGGTTTAATTTATTCAAAACAACATGCAACGCTTTAACAGCGTTTTAAGTATCAATCACAATGGAATGACCAGAAATATCGATAATACTGAAATTCAGACAGTAAGTCTTTATATATAGAAAAGGAACTGCAGTATAGTTTTGATTTACCTAGCTTTTCTTTGTTTATACATCGAGAAATCGGCAAAATTCTGATAGTTAATTATGATAATTCATAATTAATGATAATTCAAAGCTAATGATAATTCATAATTAAAGATGATTAATAAGATTATGGTAATAAGTAAGACGTTAAGATAATTAATGAGGTGATACGATAATTAATGAGCTTTTATGATTATTAATGAGGTGATATGGTAATTAATAAGAAGAATTGTAATTAATGAGACGAATAATGAAAAATAAATTGAATGAATATATTAGAAATTTAAAAAAAAAATGAAAAAAAATTCAAACTACATATTAAGAGATTGCAAAGATCTTTTTAAAAATTATATATGTTAATATAAGTATTGCAATCTATTATGAAAGTTATTGATTATTACTATTTTAACCAATTAATTCTAAAGACAGTTTTTTTTAACAAAAACAATACAAAGGAATTCTTACAGCCCACGCGGAAACATGACGATTCTTTCAAAATCCCGAATTCCGCTGTGTTAAAATAGCAAATGTGACTTCTTGTTCTCATTTGGGTCATTCATTAGTGTACATGTCGTCAGCAGAAAAAGCACAATTGACAGGAAGAACGCTGCAAAATTGCCACCAGTTTTTAGCTCAACAGACGGGAGATGAAAATATAACTAACGCTTTTCAATTTCGAAGTACTTAGTATATACTATATAATTTTACTGTATATATTCAGTTTAACAGAAATTTCTCAGCTTGTTCAAAAAATCAACTTAAAGATAGGTACAGGGAAATGATGAGCCGATAATTTCATTAAATTACTAAACCTTCTTAATTTATTTATTGCAGAATTGCGATTTGAAGTAGATTTTTTAAAGATATATTTGATTTATGAAATAGTGATTATCGATGAAAATAAAAAAAAAATACTAATAGAAAAAATTTCAGCTTTTTTTTTAAGTTATGAATAAAAGTTAAGCAGAAATTTAAATTATTTGCTTCCTTTATAAATGTTATTTAATATTTTATAATTTATATCAATTTTGTGACTTCGTAAGCTTACATCATTATTTAATGAGATTAAAAAAAAAGTCAAGAATCATAAGAATTTTCCATGTGATATTTTAGCTTTTCCAATTCCTACTATTAGACATATCTTGTTCAAATTTTCAATCGTTAATAAAGTATTTTTTATTCATCCACTCAAGTTCAAATACCATTTTTGAAACTCGTAGTGGATGACACTCGATATTAATACATTTTTTTCACATATTAATTCATGAATTAAATATAATTAACTTTTAATACTTTAAAAAGAGTTTTAGCAGTTTGTAATGACATTAGAAATCAACAGGCAGTAGCTCAATAGGTAAAATGCAAAGATTTCTGTATTTTTCACGTGAAGGTGAAGAATACTAGCTTAATTCTTGCGAAAAATCAATTGTGTGTTTGTTTTTTTGTAAATCATTTACATTAATTGTAATCATTTAATAAATAGTAACTAAAATAAAAATTTTCTTTGTTGACCTAAATAGAAATGACTTTATTATATATATATATTGCTTGTTTTATTTTAAGGTTGCATAAACTAAATAAGTAAAGTTTTTAAAAAAAATAATTGCCTTGCTAATGATATAAATCTGTCACATATTCAAAAAAAAAAAATCTATGAGATAAAAATTATCGTTTCTGACTAAAATTAAAACACAAACAAACATGGGAATTAATTTTGCACTTAATCTCCAGCATATGTAGATTTTAAAGTCGTTTCAAATCGCCTATAATCATAGATTTAAATTTTGTATTGCAAAATACACTACTAAAGTAAAAGATTGTTTTTAAATATCATGCAAACTCGATTACTTATAGCTTAGCCCCTGCTAAAGCTGAATGCGAACCACACAAATAATTAAATGATGAGATAGAAGAGAAGATTACATAAAGTTTTAAAACATAGATGTTCATTTATACCAGATAAACATTCCATAATTCGTTTTCGCCATCACCGTTTTAAACTTGCAATCGTCAAAACAAGGCAAAGTCATTTAAATCGGATTAGGATTTTAGAAGTGAACTTGTTCTTTTTTATTTTGTATGCACAACCATTTACTTCAATGGCCAAAATTAAATAAATGTTGTTGTTTTTTAAAGTCAGAACTGAAATACGATCGTAAATACGAACCCTCC
The DNA here is from genome assembly GCA_026289955.1 of Argiope argentata. Lineage (NCBI taxonomy): Eukaryota > Metazoa > Arthropoda > Arachnida > Araneae > Araneidae > Argiope > Argiope argentata. Next base: position 6,337,826 of record JAOUZG010047196.1, read on the forward strand.
ACTTACACACTTAAAGAAGTAACAAAAATAAATTATTTCTAAAAGAGTTCGAAAAATCAAACCTAACATGAGGATAAAATTCTGTTCATTTCATCCATGTGATACTAGAAATTTGAAATATAGAAATCCCTCGGTTTAACGTACCTCGAAACAATAGATTTTAAATTTAAGTAATATAACTTTAGATAGTTGGTTATTAAAGAACTACATTTAAAGGAGAAAATAGCGGAAGCACGGAGCTTTTTTCCACCTTAAAGTTCTTTTTGTTAATGAAATGGAACATATACAAAACACGGTATAAATACAAGGGTATAAAACGCCATTTCTAGAGTAATGCTCTATTTGAAATATTATTTGCAGAATAATTCCCGATTACTTAAATTCGATTCGATAAACAGAATTTCGATTTCATCAGTTCTTAAAAAAAATTATGGCAGGTGTTTCTTTCCCCCCCAGAATCAAGTCATTGGGTTCATTTTTCCCTAAATTGCGTCGAACTATGGAATAACGAAACATAGCTATTAGTGTTATCTACAATCATTAAATTTGTGTTAAATTCTAGATAATACGATTTTCTTATCTAATTAGATATATATCTAACACATTATAAGAACTGATCGAAATACATAACAAATGATATGATTGCAAAGTGTTATTCAAGGAATCTCAAACTCTTTCCAGACTATTAAGCTAGCACTATCTCTAATATAATCCTCACCTTCAGATTTAATATTAATCTCACTTCTTTTCTTTTAATGATACTATCGTACCTTGAAGTGAATCTTTCAAATTGCTTTCACAAACCTTAAATTCACAAACTTTCAAATTGCTTCACTGACCTTAAGATATAATAACATTAATCTAAAAAATACCATTCATGAACGTTTCCAAAACTTACCTTAATAGAACTAGCTGTCATCATTTTTTTTCTTCTTTTCTTCAAGATTACATGATGCATATGTATTAGGTAATATATATAGTGTCGAATTCCCGATCAGATAACTGGACTGTTATTACAATTTCAATGTATTATAAAATATTGAGATTACAATATGTATTTGAACCTAATTTTAAAATCATTATTAAATAAACTATAAACAGCAACTTTTTTTAATATATATGTAAGTCATTGCAGCATTGTATGTATGTATGTTCCTCAACTCCTCCAAAACTGCTGAGCCAAAATTAATCAAGTTTTACACGCTAATCATATCAAAAATGAGAAAAAATGCTGTCCACTTTTCAAAGTGCAAAAATCAATTAAATATTCAATAAATTAGAAATTAATAATAAAAAATAATCTTTTTCACACTTAACTATACCACTACTTTATATATATATATATATAT
>JAOUZG010047196.1:6356610-6370160 GCA_026289955.1 Argiope argentata
GTGTGTGTGTGTGTGTGTGTGTGTGTGTGTGTGTGTGTGTGTGTGTGCATGACAATACTTGTTAGAAGACTACTAATGGAAAAAATTTCAATTCGAGATTCGAGAACTCGAGATTTTGAGTTCAAAAAATACATTTTTGTCTTGATGCTTGTCTCTCTGTGACATGGATAAATAAAAAACCTTTTGATCTAGAAGGATAAATTTTGATATATGGATTTATAACTAAATATGTAGATCTTTGCCAAATTTTAGACGAAATCCATTCCGAAGAATTCTGTCTGGTTAACTGTTTGTGTACAAATGAACTAGATAGCTAAAAGGCATACAGAACTAGATAAAAGAATTTGGTACTCATGTTTAGCATCTAAAATGTGAATTCTTATCAAATTTTGAATCAAATATTTTAACGATAGTACATGTGTCCATTTGTAGTTTCGCACGCATATAATCGTATTAACCTATAAACATGAATTAATGAAATTCAGTAAATGATTTTGTGACTTTAACTAGTTATTTCGATTTTTAATCGGTTGTAAAAAAAGGCGCTCAAAATATATATTAGCATATATATTTTATATGTATTGAAAGCGAACACACAAATTTAGGGGGTAAGGGATATCTTTTCTGGAGAGTATGCTTGAAAGTTTCGTGGAAGCCACTCCCCCTGGTGTAATCTTCTTCCATCTCTACATGTTTATACACTCCGTAGGGGCTTATTTTTGTTTGCTCTTTCGAAATGTGGTGAATTATTGCAATTTTAAAAAGAACTCTGAATTATTTCCTTTTAACTCTAGAATTCCGAAATGCAGACAGCTCTAGTAAAGGTAATGAATGCGTCCTCTTTCCTTTCCTTTTCTTTCTTTCTTTCCTTTTTTTTAGTATTCTTTTAATGCTACTACTTTGAGTATAGGGGTGTAGAAGAAAACGCCAGGGGTTAAGAAAACGATTCTTCGCTAAACCCGTTTCTTAAATGCCGTTTGTCCATGTCTTCACTCATTGGTCAGTAGTCCGAGAGATCTTGAACTTTTCTTACCCTGATTCCACAAAAATTTCAGATAGGAAAAAGAATGAATTGGGGGGTAAAATCTCCCCAAAATGCCTGCAGCCTTCTATTTCGACTTCCAATAAAGCCAAGTACTTTTTTCTGTGGTATCAATTTTTTTTTATATTTAAAGAGGTAACTTTTTCTTTTCTTTGCCTCCTCTCATGCTTTATCTACCAATATTGGAAATAAATTAAATCGAATGCCCATATTTATAGCAACAAATAAAACCACTTCATTTTATGAATTGGTAGCATCATTATTAATAATAGAAAAAGAGTGAAAAAGTGAGAATTCAGCAAATTCTAGAATTTTCAAACAAATGATATCACTTCATGGCACGGATTGATAGCATTGTTAATGACAGTGTTTCAGAAAAAAAAAGAGATGAAAAGTGAAAATTCTGGAATTGTTACAATTTTCAACAAATAATGCCACTTAATTGCACGGATGGACAGCATTATTAGTGATAGCACATCAGAGAAAAAGACATGAGGAGTGAAAATTGAGAATTTTTAGAATTTTCAAACAAACAATATCACTTCATTCCATGGACTGACAGCATTATTATTATTATAAAAGAAAAAGAAGAGAAAAAGAGTAAGAAGGGAAAATCCTGAATTTCTGAAATTTTTAAATAAATAATATATTTTCATTGTAGGAATTGATAGCATCACCATTATTAATCGTATTTCTTTGAAAAATAATGAGAATTTTCAAAAAATAATATCTTTTCATTGCACGGATTGATGGTATCATCATTATTAGTGCTTCAGAATAAAAGAGATGGAAAGCAAAAATTCTGAAATTTCTATCTTCTAGCTTTACGTCAAAACAGATGCACTGTGGCAGTGAAGGAAGTCTCGCATTGAATAAATAAACTGATCTTTTCACCCACTCGGAAAAAAAGATCTGAATTGATAAATTGACTCTGACGATCGTGATTTCGATTCTTCGGTGCTCCTCTATTGAAATCTTTGGAAGATTAACTTTATTCACTTTTAGGTGAAGTAGAAATCTGAAGTGCAATTCTCCTCTCAAAATAAATTGAAGCCATTTCAATCGGTTTCAAATGGAGAACAGGAAAAACATTAAATTGCACTTTTAAATGAAAGAAAGAGATTTTGCGATGGCTCATTTTTTATACGTAAGATTTTCATCTTGGATTTTTTTATACTATTTAAAATTCCCAAAGCGATTTCGAGATAGTATATTTTAAATTACATATTTTATTCTCAATTATTTCTAAATCTCCTTATAAAAATATTTTCCAAGTTGAGTTGAAACATAGAATCAATAAAAAGTAATTTAGAAATTCTAACTGAATGTTAGCAATTTTTTTACAAATTCAGTTAAAAGTTATTATTAAATTTGTATAAAAATATTTTCTAAATGCAGTTGAAGCAGAGAATCAACAAAAAGTAATTTGAAAAATCTAATTGAATTTTAGAAATTAATTCAGCATTTTATCAACAAAATAAGTAATAAAAATTCTAATTGATTTTGAATAAAAAATGTTTTCTAAATTCAGTTGAAACATAGAATCAACAAGAGGTAATTTAGAAATTCTAACTGAATTTTCAAAAACTGAACTTTAAATTCTGACTCATAAATTCGTTAGTTCAAAACACGACATTTTAAACTTTTTTCACTCTTAACTTATTTCGATATTTAAAAAAATTGTTTTTCAGCAATAAAGAAAAATGTATAAAATAAAACGTTTGAAGGGTAACAAGAAAATAAACTCAAACAGTTTTTCAGCAGTTATTAATGAAATGTTTCAAGTCAAGGAGATATATATTTTAAACATTTTTGATTCCGAATGTTAGAAAATTCGAAACAAAGAAATATGAAAAATAAAAATCTTCAATCTGAAAAAGTCTTTTTTTTTTTAAAAAAAACCCTATCTCGATATCTTTCTATATAAGAGTGTCACAGAGAATATTCCCTCCTGACTAGTGAAGCCACTTGATATTTTATAGAAGAACACTTGAGACAGAAACATCAAGGAAATGCTCTCCATCGAAAAAGATGCTTCATTTTTTTTATTCCTTTTTGTTTTCTATATTTTTTCTATTTTAAAGATTAAAAAAAAACATGTTTAATATAAGTGTTGCAGTTTCCTTCAGAGACGTCGTCAAATGTTGCTATTCAGCTTAGCTTCCCTACTTTAGAGTCTTCAAAAATATTTTCTCTTAGCGAATAAAGTAATTAATTTATATTATCCACTGAAATGAAGAATTTTCAAAAAAAAACTTAAAAATTGAAGTCTAATATATAATAAAGGAACCATAATTGGTACAAGAAAAAGATTTTTTTTTTAATGATTAGTAGCAAACAAAGTAGAAGACACTAGAGGATAAATAAGACTTTAAATTTTCTAAGACTGACTTCAGCAAGAAATTTGGAAATAAATAAATTTCGAAATAAATTTGGTGCTACTTTTGATTTAATAATGGAATTTATCAAATAATAAGACTGAAATTTGCTCAAAAAGTAAAATTCAATATCAAACATAAAATGTTAGAGAAATAATTCAAAGCAATCAAAAAATATTTCTTTTGATGATAATACATGTCATAAGTATTAATAGAATAAAAAGAATTCCGGTCGACTGTTACGATGCTCAAAACATTAAAAGACCGAATTCAATTTTCATTACAAAGATATTTCCGGAAAAAATAATTTTTTGTGTATAGTTGTGAAATAATTGTAAATGTAATAAGTAGCATCTATTTTTCTGTTGGAGTTATAAACTAACAATATATATCTACTTTAGCATATAAAAACGAATATTAATAATGTTCTAAGATACATATAAAGGCAATATACATAAAAAGTAAGGTAAATTACATATAAAGGTAATATACATAAAAGGTAATGTAAGATACATATAAGGATGAAAAAAAAAAGGTAATGTAAGATACATATAAGGATGAAAAAAAAAAGGTAAATGTAAAATACATTTTAAAAAAAGGGGGGGTTGTATAAGCAGGAGGCTTTTTGTATTTTGGAGGCAGATATGAAAAGTGTAGGCTGAACCAGTAAGTGTAATATAATCAAAAATGCATTCATCTGATTCGGATGAGGACCTGATTGCAAAACTTTCATTAGTTGCTTCAACGAAAGAAACGCCACTTATTTGCTAGACCCTACCAGGCCTGTAAAATATTTTATAAGAAATATTTTTTCTGTAAGAAAAGATATTTCTTTTTATTGGCAAGATTTTTATTTATTTATTTATTTATTTATTTATTTATTTGCCAAAACGTTTCATTTCACCACATTGCTGTACAAAAAAAAATGCTTATTATGCATATTTATTTACATTTAAAGTTGATAATTGATTCGGTTGATTTTATTACATAAATTAGTTTTGATGATGCAAAGTTTTATACCCAAGTTAACTAATTTATTAGACCAATGCAATTATTTTTGAAAATTAGCAATGTACTCTTAAAACTTCCTTATGGGTGGAACTAAAATGGAACTAAAAGGTGGAATTAAAAGGGAACAATTTTAGAATTTTGCTCTAATATGAATATGTATACTCTTTGTCGTATTCGATTCACTCCTTTTAATTTTTTTTCTTTTGAAGAATAAACCAATGGGAGTGGTCTTCCCGAAACTTTCTTGCATTCTCTATAATAAAAGGGAATTTTTATTTTAAACACTTTTTTTTATCCAATTGACTGAAATCAAAATTTAACACAGAACAATTGCTCTCTCATAACGCTTCTCCATGCCCTTTCGACTATAATCTGGTGCACTCATAGGAACACATAACAAATTTGATATAAATCCGATTCCACAAAAGAGCAGTCGTGTAAGGGGGTCTGTTGCACGTTAAATCCGTCTGGGCCAAACGTCCTCCCACTGTTTGGATGTGTTGTGGAGAAGGGGGGGTGCCTGCTCAAGTGTCGTCCTCATCGTCTGAACGCGGTTCAAAATTACGAGATCCGTCCCAAATTAGCCCTAGAGTTGCTTTACAGCGGGACGTTAATATAACAAAACTAAAGTAAACAAATTTGATATATTTAAGTCATTGAGTTTTCAAATTTCAGATTTTCCATATTTCTGAAAGTGCAGACAGACAGGTATTCAACCTTTTGCTGGATTTAGCTCAATATTTGATAGATGCCTTCAATATAGATGAAAAATATGTGTTTCAAAGTTTATCCAACTAATTCCCTTTGTTTTCTAATTTTGTCATTAACTTATTTTCAATCAGCTAGACAGACAGACTTCCTCTGAATCGTTTTTACTCAAAGTTTGACAGACGTTACATTTGGTGTAAACGCAATATACATCCGCATACATACATTCCTCCGTCTAGTTCAAAGAGTTTCTTAGTTATCTTTGTCATAGACAGAGACATTTTCCAAAAATGTTTTTTTTTTTTTTGAACTCATGAAGTTCTAAAACATAAAGATTTGTCAAAATCTCGAATTCGAATTTTTTTACTATTACAATATTTCTGCATATTTCATAAACGAGAAAACAAAAAAGAAATCAAGAAATTTGACCTCCCTTAGTTCGAAGAAATCATTTTGGTCTCTCTATCCATATGCTTGTGAGCACGATCATTTTAAAGCGTTATGATATAAATGTAATGCTATGCCTACACAAGAATTTTACACATAATCCGATTTCAAACACAGTCCGTTACAATGATACCTTCTACCAATGAAAAAGACCAATAAGCCATAAGAAAGGCCAGCGATTCAAAGTCTACATAAAAATGGTGACAAATTGATAACGGCAACAAAACAAAGATTAATGGTAACGATTCAACAACAAAAAAAATGTTAATAAATCTTGAACCAAATAAGTCGACAAAAATAAGTGATCTTACAAAATGTAATCTTTCCTTTTTCTGTAATAAATCATCTTTCCATTTTAATAGGGAGTTATTGGGATTAATTCTGTCGATTCCTATGATTTCTAAGCTTTGTTATTGTTTTCTTTTTCCATTCTTCGTAGTATTTGAAAATGAAAGAGAAGGATGGAGGCAAATATTTTATACTCTAAAATACATAATCGTAGAGCAAAGGCAATCTTAATTGGGATGAAATGACAACGACATTTAGCAAAATAAATAATTATAACAAAGGTAGCACTTTTTCGTAAAAAAGGTATTTTCTACATGTAAAAGAAATGATTGAAAGATACGAATGCCTTCAGATAACTCACTTTTAATTCTACTTTTAAATAATAATAAGAGATATTTTCACTTTTTACATTTCATTACATTTTTTTACTGCATTCGTTTGTAACAGGTAACTATAAGCAAAAGTGATTAAAGATGAACAACAAAACTCGCTCAGTATGAGAATTACCACATTTTAGATAAATGTTTATTAATATTACTGGATTTTTTGCTATACTTTTAATAATAAAAATATCATAATTTTCCTCTTATAGTACAGGAACGTGACAATTACCCTCATTGTATAAATCAGAAATTTATGATACATTTTTTCATTTCCTACTACTAATTCACTCGCTCTCTCTATATATATCGTTCAAATTTTCAATCGTCAATAAAATACTTTTTATTCATCCACTCAAATTCAAATACATTCTCTTCAAACTGTAGTGGATGACACTTGATGGTACAGCAGTTTTTCAAATATTAATGCATTAATTAATTTTTATTAATTTTTAATGCTTTAAATAATTTTAGCAGTTTGCAATGAAAATTGAAATCAACAGACAATAGCTCAGTTGGTAAAATGCGAGGCTTTCAGTGTTTTTCGCGTAAAGGTGAAAAATGGGAGTTCCATTCTTGCGAAAATCAATAGTTTTTTTAGATAAATTATTTATATTAATTGTAATTATTTAATAAAAAGTAACAAAAATAAAATTATTCTTTGTTGACATGAGTAGAAATTAAATTTTTCTATGTTGTTTGTTTCAATGTTTACTTAAAACACTTGTCCTCACAGTGTGAATTCAAATAGTCAATTTACCAACTTCTGTTTAGCTTACTGATTTATTATTTTTAATATTTACTTCTTAATATTTTTTTAAAAAATCTAATAACGTACAACTTATAATAAAGTAAATAGTTTCCCGCTATTTTTACTGAAAAAAGAGTGCGGCTTCTTTCTATTTGAGGAAGGAAATAACAGCTTGAACAGCTGGCTGATGTGTGTTCCGTTTGACGTTGGATCTCTTGAAATTTCAAAACTAAATCGGCCCACTGAGCAATTGGTACAGCTGCTACTTACTTCGTTATTGGGAAAAATAATTCCTTCAGTTGAGCCCCTGTAAATCGAATCTGAAAGAGAATTGTTTAAAAATTGAATGTATAAAAATACTTGGCAAGATTTTCTATCAATTCCCTCATGGAGAATACTTAATCTAAGCTATTTTATACCTCATCTGTATTTTTCTGCTTACAGTTTGACGTCACAGCTTATAGTAAGATAATGAGAAGTTAGATATTCAAAAAAGACGACGTTTTATTTAACATTAGTTGATTGGAGTTTAGATATTTTTATGAATAATATTTTAGTATAAAAACATATTTCCTATAAATTATTATAATACACACAATCCTTTTATTATAAAACAACACTTGGTTGACTGCCTTTGATTCATTGTAAAAGAAGAATATACTTTAATTTTCCTTTAGGCGCCAATATATAACTAACTACCTTAAATCAACAAATAAATTCCAAAAATTTTGAAACAGAAATTTCACAAAAATAGTGTCGGAGTATATAAGACAAAAAAAAAAATTGTGGAGGAGTATATTAGCGGAGTATTAGCTATTGTATTTCAAAATTGACTGCGTCTACTTTTTAAAAGAATTAATAAAATTGAAAAAATTGCACAGAAAGAAAGTTGATATTACTGAAAAAATAAAATTTTGAGTTTTAAAATTATATTGAAATATTTCTTCTGAAATTACTTGCTTTAGAAGTTATTGCAGAAACGGTAAATTTCAGTTAATTTCTGTTTTATTGAATGTGTAAATATATTTTGCACTTTGAAAAGCTGATAGTATATTTTATCTTGGCCTGAAAAATAGGTGTGGAAAATTTGGGTGAAATCGTCCCGGTCATTGAAGAGAAGCTGTGGAAGATACATAGTTTCATAGTCACAATGACTATTATTTATATTAAAATATGTCAATAGTTTTAGGTAAATTGACTGAATTGGAAGACATTAAAATGATTAAACATAAACCAATTAAAATTGACTAAGATTGAGGTAATAGTAGTTTATAGTTCAAAAGTTTCGTTTTTAGTTCATTTTTAGCTCAAAAATTTCGAACAGATTCGTGCTTTCAAATTTTCATAATGTAAAACGTTCCGTCTGCAATGCACACACACACACACACACACACATACAAATGAGGGAGAGAGAATTTGCTCGGAATATTTGTTGTAGTTTCAACATCGCAGCTGGTTTAAAGGCAATGGGAATTTTATATATTTTTTTATTATCCCAAATATCTTACAGTTCCACATTTTCGAAAGAATGGAAAAAAACTGTGGTAGATTACAGATTTGTTGGCTTTCATAGAAACGTTGCAGCAAAGATGTCAGAACACTTCGTCACATTAATTTGATGTGTTTATAAAGCATATATAATATTTTTGCTGTAGTTGAGAGGAATACTTTTATAAAAATAAAATTAAGACGGAAATTGGTATTGTAATTCAAAATGTTTAAATAATTAACTGGTTAATAAGTAATCGCATACATTAGCAATCACATGGCCTCACTGATCTGCAAGTGAAGGAATTGAAATCGGAGAATTCCAGATTCGAAAAAAAAAAAAAAGATTCGTTATAGATGTGCATCGGAAATGTTAAATGTAATGGGTCAAACTTTTCGTTCTCAAAACTGCAGCTCCTGTGATGTCTTCTTCATCTTCTGTCAATAGTAAGATCCGTCCCAAAAATACATCTCGAGCAACATCTAAAAGGAAAATATTAATTTAATTATTTGCAGGCGTGTGTATTTGAAGAAACGTACTATAATTAAGAAAAGAAATCTGTATTAAAGAAGAAAAAAAAATTCGCATATTAACATCGAATAATCATTTGATTGCTTGAGATGTATTAATAAGGGATATTTACTAAAAACACATACTTTTGGATGAAACGGGTTCAAAATAAAATGTTACTGTTGCTTATTGATTTTATAATCACCTATTGCATGAAACGATTTCTTTTTTGCATTTGATTACTTGAAGTTACAGTAAAATGTGAATTATTCAGATCCATATCAAAGTATAAAAAGCATGTCGCTTAAACTTGTTTCTGTACTTTCATTCTTCTCAATGGAGGGTTTTATGTAGAGAGTTCTGGATACCTTCCCCCTCCTTTTTTTCTCAAAGCATTTTAACAATTTCTTCCTCTAATACATGCGATAACAATTTTCTATATTTAAGACACGCTCATCTTTTTAGAAACGCTATTATCAGCTCTTTATCTAATCTTTAAACAATAAAGATAATGCTTACACTCAAAAACAGAGCAACCACCTAACGTTATTTATGTTTCAGTACATTAAATATTATTTTCATAATGTTTTTGTTTTTGCAATTACTTTTATCGTCCCTTTCCTTTGCTCATAGTTAAGTTTCACATATGTTTGTGATTTGCAATCATACAAGATTCAATCACAGTTTTTAACAATATTGTAATGAAACTTATTTTAAATTAATATTATAATTTCGAATTGTTCAAAATATCGACCAAAAATTATATGTGTATTTCAAAATTACTTAGTTATAAATAATCAGTGCTTATAATATTTTGTTAATCTAATCTATTTATGAATTTACTGCTGTAAAATGCAATCAATAAAAAGTTCACTTTATAAAAAGTTTTGATTATTTAAATTAAAGATCCTTTCTCAAATATTAAAAATTGTTAAATATGTAAGATGTTACATATTCAAAGCTGTTTATTTTGAAGTCTTATTAGACAATTATTTCATTTGAAGTTCTTCATATAGTGAATAAAATCACTTACTTATTTGTAAATTTTTTATTAAAATGTTAATTATTTTTATTATTATACATTATTTAATAAAATTTTCTACAGTTAATTTATTAATTTTATGGTATTCACTCAAACTGTTAAATATTGGAAATAAAATTTCATTGACATTTTTTAAAATTATTTTTATGATAACATCAATGCATTTAAAATGTTTCTTATTGTGCTCAAATGTATTTTCATATTTGTAAATACATTTTTTAATTATTAAATTCTAACTATTCTTCTTATTATTCTTTATTTATTAGAATTATCTACCGGTGATTTAATAATTTTATATTATTCATTAAAACTGTTCTATACTGTTCAATATTGAAAATTACAATTTGCTGTCATTTTTCTTTATTTTACGCTGTCATTTGTACGCTGAAAAATGTCATTTGCTGTCATTTTTCTTTAAGTTTTTTTACTATACTTTCGTTGTATTTAAAGAGTTACTTATTCTGCTTAACATTATTTACTTATTAGTGAATTCATTTTTTGAATTAAGTCGTTCAATTATTCTAGGATCACGCAGAAGGCAAGTTAAATGTCAAGCTGTCTAATATGTTTTATGCCAGAACAAATGAACGGAAACTCATTTCGAATTCACTGCTTTCGAAAGCTGCAGGTACGGCGCGGATCACTTGAGAGCCCGCATACGAGGAGCCTGGAAAGAGGTTGAATGTTGCAGCTCAGCAGACGTGTCAGTGGTCATTCGAGTGTGAATTGTTTTCCGTGACGAGCAATCGAAATTCAAAACACGGCTACCTATATGACGGAGCGGACGTAGAAATGATGTAAAGGGTATTGTGTTTCTAACAATTGTTAAAAAGGAAGGCTGAAAAAGGGCTGAAAAATTTACCTTCATCTACTTAAACATATTAATTTAAAACTATTATGTTCTACAAAATAAAAAGTTGAAAACAGTTTTAAAATGCTTTAGGGGTAAAGCTGAATACCTAATTAATAATATTCCATAATGATACTTGAATGTCAGTAAACTGTTATAATAGCAAAAAACTATCGGCCAAGAAAAGCAATCATTATGAAATTCAATTAAAAGTAAATGTTTCCTGAACTAAAATTAATAAAAGAAACATTGTATTTAGAGAGCACCAATGCTGCTTCTTCTAAAACACAAATTAACTAGACGAAATTGGAAATAGATAATAAGTTTAAATGCGAAAATTGAACCCAAAAAAAGAAAGAAAGAAAGAATCCAGCCTGAAGACTTTTTCAAGGATCAACCTCAGGCAGGGATTCAACCAGGAATTTTTTTTTCTGCGATGGGTCTCACTTTCGTCTAAAATATTGACCCCTCGTGACCAGAAAATCTCAAGAAATTGAGGTTTTGGAGATAAGAATAAGTATAATAAAATCAAAGATAATAAATCCCACAATGATAAGCAAAATATTACTTCAATATTTTAAATCTAAGCAAGACCACAGAACTTATCTTCTAAGATGCAATCATTTGGGATTTTCAGGTCATGAGCTGTCAATATTTTGGACGAAAATCAAACTCCTCACAGAAAAAATACCCTGGTTTGAATCCCTGTCTAAGGGTGACTCTTGAAAAAATCCTTAGGCTGGATTCATTATTTCTTTCTTTTGCTTCTATTTTTGCATTTAAACTTAATATTCATTTCTGTCATACTAATGTCATTACTTAACCATCCATATATTTTGATATAAACAATAAAAGTAACACACACACACACACAAACACACACACACACACATTTATATATATATATATTGTTGCTTTAAAATGGACATCAATTATATATTTAAAAAATAATCAAAGAATTTTTGTTGATAATATCTGACTTGCTTCCAGAAATTAAACTGAATACTGCGGCAGTCTTATTCTTAATATAGAAAGCGAATAGAACTCACAGCTTTCAAAATCAAAAGTAAAACCGAATAATCAATTAACAATATTGCATAATAAGACTGGAAAGTGAATAAACTATCACAATAAATCATTATTTAACCATACATTCATTCTTTGAATATATGTTTTATTACCTTTGCATCATTAGAATGAATGTAAAAAAAACAATATATATTGAAGCTTACAAATGCAAATCAGTAACATATTTCAAAAAAGTAATCAAAGAATTATTGTTGACAATATCCGACTTGCTTACAGAAATGAAACTGAATACTGAGGCTGTCTTATTCTTAATACAAAAAAGAAATGACACTTCCAGATTTCAAAACCAGTGAATAAAGATGGATGGCAAATAGGAGGAAAGGAATATAAATGGGTTGGTGTCAGTTTTAGAAGCCGATATGGAGACAAAACGTTAGAAATATTAACTTTTGGCCAGAGCCTGACTAAGGCAGTGTCATAGGGGGCAGTTGCCCCAGCCCCCACAACAAAGGGGGGATTGAAAATAAAGTTTATTTTATTTTCCTTCTTTAATTATTTTATTTTTCCTTTTTATTAGCATTACTTTTCCAAGGCAAAAAAAAAAGAAAAAAAAAAAAGAGTGCGCCCAAAGAAGTTTTTGCTCTGGGCCCCATTAGACTAAGTCGGGCCCTGCTTTTGGCGTGATTTCAGCAATTTAACTGAATTTATCGTGTCATTCTTGGAGATTTATCCCTGCCATGAGGTTAATAGTCTCAAAAATCAAATTTTTGTTCTGTGAACTTTTCCCCGATCATTTAAACAAAATTTTGACACAAAACTATAATTGTTGTAACAAAATCCCATACTGAAATCCATATGTTTAAACCATTACAATTTTGTGCCCTTGCCATTTTATCGCGTCTTGTTTCTAAAAGTATCGATAGACAGACATTCATACCTTCATTGAATTTTGCCCAAAATTTGATAGGTGTTTACAGTACAAATGTTAAATCCGCGCACCAAATTTTATCCATCTAGCTCTCTTCATTTTGTAGGACTCGTATTAAGTTATATTCGAATAGTTAAACAGATAGATTTTATCTGAATAGATTTTGCTCAAACTTTTATAGAATTTACAAATTTGGTGCAAAGACCATATACAAATTCTATCAGTTCAAGCTTCACTATATAACTCAAAACGTTTTTGAGCTATTTTTCTCACAGATAGACAAACAAAATGCCAAAAATGCATATTCTAAACTCAGGAAGGTTTAAAACAAGGAGATTTGTCAAAATCTAGAGTTCGGATTTTCAGACATTGCAATATTTTCTCGATATTTCGTATGAGAAAAAGTAAAAACATTGTGAACCTCCACTATTCAAATTCTCTATGGTGTGATTTTCTAATAAAAGTAAGAAAATTATTAAAAATAAAGCATTTAGAAGCTTCTTAAAGTAGCTGATTATTTCTGTTTGTTCAATTTTTTAAAAAAAAATTAAATTCAAAAGTAATCATGTGGAAGTTGAACAATTAACATATTGTGCATCACTGAAGAAATAAATGCGAATTTATTGATGATATTTTTTTTTGAGAATATATGTGGGAGTCTAAATAAATCTTCCAAAAATTAGACTCTTCAGATAGC
>JAOUZG010047196.1:6375160-6419306 GCA_026289955.1 Argiope argentata
AACTAATGTATTGTCTTTTAAATCAAATTTTGTGATTCACTTTTTTAAATATTGAAGCTACAATTATTCAACAAATCCTATATATCCTATTAGTTTAAAGCGGCGTATGCTGTTCATTTTTACAATTTGTATTAAAATAACAGCAAATAAAAAATGAGTTAATTTACCAAAAAATAAGCAGCTGATTGATAGGTTTGTTAATCATCATATAAAGTTTTAACGTTTTTATGAGTTTTGATTCTTATTTTTGATAATCACAACCAGTTTGGAAGTCCTTCATTGCTTTATTCTCTGAAATGGTACTTAGTTGATTGTTATAGGTAATTTAATTCCTTTCATTTATTTAAATCGATGTTGCTTCAATTTTTTATTTTCGATATTTATCTAATTATAAAATATGAAAAATTGTTGTTGATGTTTATGAACTTCCATGCATCACCTGTTTCGAATTTCAATTAATATCTAGAACGATTTTCAAAAATAAAACCTATTCAGGGTATAATTAGGATCATTGAAATTGACTCTATTTGTGATAGTAGACCGATTTCTAAACATTATTTGATCATATGTAAATTGGTAAATATGCTAGATCATATATTCATGATCAAAGGAAGAAATGTTGCTACATTCAGGTTAATTTTATTCATTGTTTCCTTTGATCAAATGGCGAAACTACAAAATCTGATACCCCGATTCTGAGTAAATAAGAGGGGAAACAGAATGATTAATGGTACTTCGTTATTAATTAAGAAGTAGCAATGTATTACCGTTTTCACAGAAATTAATAAGAAAAAAGGTAAAATTTTCCAATTCCTACTTTAAGTTCACACTCCCTATATATATATATATTTATATATCTTGCTCAAATACTCTTTATTAATCCTCTCAAGTTCTAGCACATTTTTTTTTAATTTGTAGTGTAACACTTGATGTTAATACATTTTTTTAAAATATTAATTTATTAATTAAATTTAATTAATTTCTAATACTTTTTAATACTATAGAGTTTTAGTATTTTGTACTGAAAGTTGAAGTCAATATGCAGTAGCTCAATCGGTAAAATGAAAGGATTTCAGTATTTTTCACGTGAATGTGAAAAATGCGAATTTTATTCTTATGAAAATCAATAATTTATTGATAATTTTTAGAAGTTTAGAAGTTTATTGATAATTTTTAGTTGTGATTTAGTGGTGAGAATGAAGGATTTTTCTCAAAAAATAAAATTGACGAAATTTTAAATTTTAGGTTCAATTTCTTTCTCTCCTTAAAATCTTTGTCTTAAATTATTGGTCACTTCTCCTACCTAACCTTGAGATTGAGCTACGTGCCAAGAAGGAAAATCGAGAAAGAGAACGGAAAATTACAAGGAAATTCATTTTTTATTTTGCCATTAATATTGTGATTCTATTATATGTATATACATATTTATATTAATCGTAATTATTTAATAAAAAGTAACTAAAATGAAATTTTCTTTTCTCACCTAAATAGGAATTGACTTAATTATTTATATATACATATAGAGAGCAGTGCAACCATGCTCTATGTTCCTCTATATTTTTAACAGTAGCAGCATATGCGCTATCTAAATCTCTATGTATTATTTTAATAGTTTTTTTAATTTCTATATATATTTTTAAATATTTATCTTTTAATAATTTGTTGCTGGTTCGGTGCCATAATAGTCGAAATTTTCTACTATTAAAAATTTTTTTAATCGATAATAAGATTAAGGCTTAAAATTGTTCTATTTGTATTTTTGGTCTTATATATAATGTTCAGTATGTGTTAAAACGAGTTACATAATCAAGTATTGTTAATATTATAACCATTATGAAATTTTTTATTCTAGCCCTGAAACTGCAAGGCAAAGATTTAATTTTATTCCCGAAGTATTGATTTAAAATTAACTTTTCTAATTCATAGTAAATTCATTTTGAAACTGTTCATAGAAAGCAAAGGCTTGACAGGAAAAATATTATTTCATTTATTTCGGGCCAAACTGCACTGAACGGTTTATTGGTACTCATTGCATGAAATCCTGTTAAGTTTTCAACTTCATTTCAGGGATTAAAAGGAATATATTATTTGCCAACGCATTCTAAAGCTCTCCACGCTTTTGCACATGCATTAGGATTAGTCTTATTTATCATAATAGGGGTATGGGAAAAAATGATAAGAAAAGATGTTCACATTTAACAATAAGTAAACTTGAATTACTCATAGAATAAATTAAAATAAAATAATGTCATAAACGATGCCCACATGTGCGTATAAAAAATGGACAAAAGATTGTATAATAGGGCAGGAATCAAAGTAAAAAAAAAGAGGAGAAAATCCGGAAATGCGCTTATCTTTGCATGTCTCACCCCAGAGTGAGACAGAATTGTCTAAAAGTGGTCGTCCCAGAATACTGAAACGAACAGTGTTCTTTTATATATAAATAAACAATAGCACCAAATCATAAACATAGTGCAAATTTTTTACTTATATACTGGAGAACATAATTCATGTAAATATAATTGGCGATAATCTGATGCCATAATCATATTTTTCTTTTCAAACGAAACAAGGAAAAGTCGGAAAATGCATAGATTTCTTCAGTTTGCTGTAGATTCGGAAATGAAGACGAAATTGAGGATCTTTTAGTGATAATTATCCGGTTTTTATAACTTTATATATGATTATAAAAAAAGGAAGAAATCTCAGTGTCCGTGTTACACATTTGTTAAATAAAAAAGAAAAAAAATACTGAAATAAAATTCCTAAAGGAAATTCTATAATAAGAGGAAGACCTGATAATAGAAAATGGGGATTCTCTGCATAGGCTGTTCACATTGAAGACCATAATTCCGTTTAATTAGGTCAATAAAATTTTTATCAGGATGAAAGTTTATTTATGTAATTTTTATGATTACTTCCGCCCATTAAATACAGAAAACCAGAGATGTGCATATGTCGTTTTCTTTTCTTTCTTTTTCTTTTTTTTTGTATATATTACACAACTCTCACCTTAAAATATATTTATGACAGAAACGTAAAGTATCAACATATTTGTATAAGCAAGTAATATAATCACTTTGATCATCCATCGTTATTCATTCACAAAGTTTGAAAAAAGCTGTTTGATGGTTGAATTTTTGCAGAAAAGAAATAGATTAACTCATATTTTCAGAAACAACGGGATATTTTTTATGTCAATAAAAATATTGTTGAATATACCTGAGAAAACAAGAGAGTTAGTCTTTCCCGCTTTTTCATCAAAGAAACAAAACCTACAACCATCATCATCATTAACTTCATCATCATTAGCTTAGGCATCATCAAGAATTTCCTGCAAAAGGCATTAGCGGCAGCAAGTTGCGAACAACAACCCTCCGTAGCTTGCCACTGTAAGGGCTATTGAATAAATGTGTATTTTCGTCAATAAAATTAGGGCTATTCAAATTACAAATTATGACCTCAAATGAGGTCATAAAGAACCATTTCGAGGTTGTTCAGAATTTACATTACTTGCTCTTTGGATAATATAACTAAAATCAGATCTGATAATTTTCTATACCGTACTCTCTTAATATGTGAGCTGAATCCTCATCAGGTTGAGCAGGATACTTAAGAGGTTGTTAATAATTTTACAATGTGTGTTTTCACCCGATGTTGAAAATTTATAATTCAGAAGAATGTTATAAAAGGATCACGACTTCGAGTCGAAATTTACTAAACAACCAAAAGAATCAACTAATGGTTGCCTCATGAGTTTTGTTTTTCTTTTCAAATATGGAGAGAGAAAAATAGGATAGGGAAAAAATTGTGAGAAAAGCATTTATTGAGAAAGACTTTCTTAAATGGCAAAAAAAAATGAAAATAGATTTTTGAAAACAGATATCTGTCACCAGTGGCAATCGTATTTCATTTTTAAAACCGGAAAAGATGCTTTGGAAACATCCTGAGGTCCACACGCGTACACACACGCACTCCTACACACAAGACTTAAACTTTCATTTCACTCGCGAGTCATTTCAGTCGTACTAAAAGCTTAAGAGACTCTTTGCGTGATCCTAAAATATTATATCTATGGAGCTGTAAATAAATCAATAAAATACTACCGATAAAATGAAAAAAATTAATTTCATTTTTACTTAGTTATGTTAGCAAACTGACGAACTGATCTAAACCAATAAAACAGTGTTCCTTCAGCCGTGGTATATAACTTCACGGGAGACTTGAAGACCTTGACTGCTTCTGCTTCAGAATCTTTCTTTTCATTTCAAAAATTAAGATAGATGTAAAAATAGAATAATAATTCAATTTAAATAAAAACGATGATTGATGATGATGTAAAAAATGTGCTTGTAATACCAATTGTCATCACTAGAATAAAGTTTTTTTATAACATTTTTACTTATCATTTGGTTTAGACATGAATTGCTACCTAAATGGTAGCATAATCTTAATCGATGATGTAAAAAATGTGCCTGTGATACCATTTTTCACCACTAGAATAAAATATTTTTATATGCATTTCTACTTTTCCTTTAGTTTGGACAGGAATTGCTACCTAAATGGCAACATAATCCAGATTCATATGAATAATGATTGAATACTTTTAATTATTTTATCTGGAAGTAATTAACTATTAAATCAGAAAAAATGAATAATTTTAAACAAGTATTTCGAAATTTTTTCAATTTTTATTTTTGGCTTTAATCACTATTAACAATTTGAGTAAGAAATATATATAAAACAATTTACAGAAGCTTATCTAAAGAAGTAAATTTTATAGTTATTGGTCCATTCGTCCTTTTTTAATGCAAACTTAAAATTACGCTCATTCCCTGTATTCAAATAAGGTTGCAACTAAAACATTACATAATATATGTTGTTTCAGAAAATTCGTTATTAATAATGAAAACACAATTATTTACTTATTTATATCTTAAAAAATCGAATGATGTCTTAATATTTGATCCCAGAGAACGCAAATACATTCATTGTATGGTTATCAGCTTTAAGGATACCAGATTTAATGATCATCGGAGAAGATCAAAGAGAATTCGAATAGTGAAGTATATTTTGGCGTACTTTTATTTTATTTTATTAGTTTCATATTTATGAAGATAAATAGTTATAATAGATTTTTTTTATTCTCGTTCTGACGTGTTAAGTGTTTTGGAATTTTGTACAATTGTGCACTGTTAATAATAATATATTTTTAAAAATATTTTAAGCATTTAATTATCAGTAAATGCATTATTTAAGTGTTAATTCCCTGCAAATTGTACCAAAAGATTAAGTAAGGAATTTGAAAAAAAAATGTTTCATGAATCCTTATATTTATGATATTGGATAATTAATTAAAGAATAAAGCCCTTCAATTCCCGATTATTAAATTTCAAAATAAAAAACAAATATTTTTGGTATAAGAAGTTCTAGCGTAAAAACAGAAAAATGTACAATAAAACCAAAATAGAATTTTAAAAAAGGTGTCTTATCCAAAAAACTTCCATTCTTAAAATAATAATTTAAATAGTTTTCCTTCTAATCTAAATTCCTCTTTTAAAAAAATATTTTGCTCTAAAAATATCTTCAATGCAATATTAAGATGAAAAAAAAATTATGTATCAAATTTCGTACAATATACAGTGAAGGGGGGGAGGAAAAATAATTCTACTTTTGAGCACATTAATAAAAGTATATCTTTTAAAAGCTGATTTTATACTTCTGTTTGTTTCGCGATTTTGTTTTTGACAAGATGAATTAAGGAGACAGTGGACTTTGAAATAAGCAAACATGGACGAGAGTATGTAATTCCTTTTTTATCGTTTCGTCACCAAACTATATGTTTATATTCAACTAAAATAGTCTTAAAAGATGTATCGTACAATAAAATAAATATTTAAAATGTTAAGAGGTAAAGAAGTAAATGTTAATGAATTTTCACGATGATATTTCAATTACATTTAAATATATTTGAAATGCTCTAGGTATCTCCCTTTTTAAGGAAATCAAATTAGATTACTGATAAAAAAATTATACCAAAAATTAAAAGAAAATAGGGTATGCATTTTATGTTTCGAGTTTTTTCAGCTCGTTAAAAGTTAATTCTAGTTTTTAAAAAACATAAAATTCCTTTGAAAATTCAGTAAGTAAGCATAAAAATATTTCTAAGAAAATTAGTATTGGATTTACTAAGTTATACGTTATTTTGCTCCAAATAGATTTAAAGGGAGTAAAGGGGGGGAGTAATAGAAAAAATTAAAAATTATATCACCTGGAATATATTATTATTTTTTTTAATTATATAGCCGTTAAATTTTTAAAGATGTTTTGTTAAAGAAGTTTGACATATTTGTATTATAATACAAATATATAAAAAATTCCATAGCCCTGATTGAATAATTCCCTAAAGTCTCTAAGAGTCCCCTGTCCCTTTAATGAAAATGGCTTTAACATTATTTTCTTAAATAACCAACAAAAAGCCTAACTCTAAGTTTTGACTAAAACTGTGAGTGAGCCAAAACATTGCAACACACAAATGCGGTACAATCGAGAACCTAAATACAACTGTGAGCACACTTTGTAGTTCGTCCCCATCGCCCAAGTGAGCTTGTATTTATCTCGCACGGTCGGTGTTCGGTGAAGTTCAAAGCAGCGAATAAATGCTGCTGCCCAAGTGTCCGGTTGGAAGGCCAGGAAATGGGTTATTCGATCTTTTCCTACTTGTATCTGTGACGTCACAGGGCCCTTTCCATCCAAACGCTCTGCCTGCCCTACTAAGTTGCTTTTCATTGACCTTAAATTTTCTCAAGTGTCCATGCAACTTGGGTATGGTGACATTCAATTATTCATGCAAGGGGTTTCTTGGTCAATATCAATCTCATTTGGAAAATGCTCTTTTAAAATGATTACTATGCTTAGAATTGTGCAGCACCCTTTACTACACGTGTACGATTTCAAAATGAGTAAAGTTCATCTATTTTACTCAGACATTTTTTTTACGAATAAAAGACAAAGAAAAAGATTTTCTACCTGTTTCATGGCTGTTATTTTTCCATGAGCGACAAAAATATCATGTTAATACATTTGATGCTTGGTTTTAAATTAAATAGAATTTATATGCGATGTCGAATTTCTTTATTTCAGTTTTGCCATTGTGTTGTTGACTGACTTAATAATTTGTTCTCCTTTACTATTCATTGTTTCCCCCTTTCTTTATGGCCTTTTAACTTGTTTTCTTCTCATGACTATAGCATAAAATGTTGTGAGGAAGTTTCGCAACTCATTTTATCTGAGCAAAATTATCGCATAAAAAAAGTCTCGTTGAAGTGTTTGTTGTGATGTTTGCTGCTCACGGTATTATCTATAATTGAATGTTGTAATGATTAAGTGCGGCAGTAAATAGATAATAGTTCAGTAATTTTAAAACTTTTTTCAGAATAATTTTTTAAAACTGTTTTTCATAGAAATGTATTTATTCCGTTGTAAATGATATCTCAAAGTACTCTGGCATTCTATTGCACGCTTTTCGAATTTTTCATGGCGATTTTTTTTACTGCGTTTTAATAATCTAAGCGAAGGCCAGAAATTGGGAAGTTTAAATTAAATAAAAAAATAAATTTTAGGGTTATCGCCTTAATCACTTCATTTACTGTGCAGTATGACTAAAATGTTTACTTTGTGTACATGTGTGTGTCTGAGAAAGAGAGAGAGTGTGACAAAAAAAAGGATAAAGTTGTAAAATTTTCTTCTTTGGAAGCGCTGCAGCATTGATAACTATCTTTTAAGTTTAAGAATTATCATTTTGTGTATTTGGAAAAATATCTCCTTTGAAAGCTGACTGTTAACAAGTAATATAAAAAAAGTATAATAAGTAATATAAAAAAAGAAATTAAATAAATCAATTCCTAATTAGGTCAGCAAAGAAATTTTTTATTTTAGTTACTTTTTATTATATAATTACAACTAATATTAATAATTCATAAAAATATTAAGTAAATTACAACTCAGGTCAATAAAGAAAAAAATTATATCAGTTACTTTTTATTCAATAATTACAATGAATATAAATAATTTATCAAAAAATGATTAATTTTCGCAAGAAATGAACTCGCGTTATTCCCCTTCACGTAAAAAATACTGAAATCCTCTCTTGCAACCGATTGAGCTACTGCCTGTTAATTTCAAATTTCCTTAGAAACTGCTAAAATTCAATTTAAAGTATTAAAATTTAATTAAATTTAATTAATGAACTGATATCTTAAAAAAGCTGTATTAACATCAAGTGTCACCCACTACAAGTTAAAAATATGTATTTGAACTTGAATGGATGAATAAAAACTATTTTATTAACGATTGAAAATTTGAACAAGATATATAAATATATATATAGGAAGAGTTGAAAAAGCAAATTTTGTTTATTTAAATGTTGGTTTACCTACTACATTTCAAAAATATCAGGCGAAAATTGATTAATCTCTTTAAATGATTCAACTTAGGTACCTTTTTCAGAAGAATGAATCTATATTTTTCGAGTCTTTAAATGCCGAGTAGAGGCAGTCCCTCCCCCCCCCCCAGACGTTTTCCGTAATAGATTACAACCGCCGACAGTACAATCGGTGGTTGTGTGTGTGAAAACGCTCCTCTATGGAACAAACTATTCCTTCATCGCCCTCGGTATTCCACATTTTTATATTCCTTTTCATTCCTCTTTTCAGCCAGGTGTTCAACTCATGTCTGCCTTTCATCCGTTTCCACCGCCTAACCCCCCGAAAATAATGTCCCTCCCCACCCCCAGTATGACCAATCCACCAAAAATGTATGAACATGAAAGTTCGAAAGGATTCTACCTTTCAGCGGTTCCCAGTTCTCGTATGACACCAAGAGCTGCTAGGGACAACTGCTATATTAATTTTCCAGACGTAAAAAAAGCCGAGAATTAATTAACTCTGTTACCAATCTGGTGTTTTAAATTTTCAAAATTATTTCTGTTTAAGCTTTAGATAGCTACGTCGAAACTACGCGTGAAATCTAGAATTTTTATTTTTTCAAAAATTAAGCAAAATAGTTTTATCAGTCCCCATAGTTCAAGGCACGTGCAACGTAACTCCATTAAATTACTCTCAATTGTCCCATAAATAATATTAATCTATTGTTTTAAAATAATTAAATTATTTTCACAAAAATCCTTAATTACCAAATTTTATGACGTTAGAGCTTTATAGTGTTGGCCCAAACTAGTTCATATCAATTTTAACTTTCCCTAAACTTAAAAATTAAAGTGTTTATTCCCAATTATGATGCTGAGGTGCTCGTGACCACTTTGCCAAATCGCGGGACTCCAAAACATCACGATAGATTTTTTTTATTTAATATTTTAAATCGAAACGAAAAAATATTAATGTATTTAATAAATCAGATTTTTAACTCAAATGAAAAAAAAAACAACTTTTTAGTGTTATTCATGATACCAAATTACTATTCAATGTCAAAAAACAAATGTATAGGAACTTTTTAAAAAAATAAACGTCTTGTGCACCTTTCAGATTAAAATATTTATTTACAAATTCAAAAGGTCAATCTTATTATTTTACAATCATCTCCCTTATAACAAAATCTTAAATGTATTAAAGTTGTTGTCAAGAAAATGTTATCTTAGTCAAAATTTCATTTAAAAATGTACTTTATAATACATATCAACGCTGAAAACCGTTACAATTATTTGCACTCCGACTAACGACAGGACCTAGGAAAAAGCAATGAAATCCTTTTATGCATATTATAAGATGCTTTTATGCGCATAGAAATCAAAATGGTTTATGCCTTTAAATCCGCAATTTTACTTTTTTTATTATTTTTTTAATTAATTATTTTTTTGTTGCTCATTAATTGTCATTTACTGCGATGAACTAATGTTACTCAAAAACGAATTTGAAAAATCGTTCAAAAATGACAGGAAAAACTCGGTGAGATTCTTAATTTACAAAAACTTTTTGATCTTTCAGTAAATAATCTTTAATCAATACAGCTCGTTAATAATTTTCGTACAATGACTCTTTATTGAGATCTTTTTTTCTTTTCATTAGTTTTAATTTATGAAGAATTGGTGATATGATTTTTTTCACTTATAAAATAATTATTAATGGACTGAAAAATTGTAAAAGATCCGAGCCTCAAGACCGAAAAAACGTAACGTGGTAACACTTTAGATTTAATTTGCTTGGCTTTATGTCATCAAAAAAATTTTGAATTGTATCTATGACAATGAGCACACAAAGAATGTATTGGACAACACATATGAGTATAAACAGTTACTAAACCTATTTAAAATGTTACCCTAAAATGCACCTAAAAAATTGTTTTCAATATTTAATTAAATTAAAGAAAGTATTTTCTGGAAATAAAATTGGTATCCTTGAAAGGCTAATTTTTGCATTTTAAAGTTCTAGAAACTTGTACAATCAGAATGTCTGAAATTGCTGAAGAAAACTTTAACATTTGAATTTAACAAATTTGGAAAATCTTATATTCATAAATTAATCACGTCAGAAATTTGAAAAAATCCAACATAAAAGGTTCACCCTACAGAATTTCCTAAATGATATTTAAATCATGCTTCTTGCAATTTACTTAAAATAACCAATGTATAAACAAAATTTTACAAATATAAACATCTAGACAAAAGTTTCAATTTGATCAAATCACAGATAATTTTGAAGAAATAAAAATACTAAATTTTATGCAACATAAATCATATTCATTATTTTAAACTCTAATGAAATATTTTGAGATTTAGTTTAGATAATACAGATGACACTAATTTGAGAGTGAATTATTGTAATTGTTTCCAATGAAAATTCAAAAATGTTTTTGGCAATTGAAGATAAGCTAACTGTTTGAGAGAGTAAAATATCCTTATTTTCAATTGAATGAAATGATTAAATATCAGATTTATTAAAAAAACCCATCAGATTTATTTTAAAAAACCATTTGAATAATAATGAAAAAAAATTGGAAAGTTAGGAAGGACACCTTTATTAAATCCTATCTTTGTGCTTCTTTTTTTCCTTTTTATTCTTACCATGTATGAATCTAATAAAATCATTGAGAAAAAAAATTATTTATCGTCCTTCCGATATCCCGTCTTTGAATCGTGAAAATAGCTTTCGTTTCGCTCAAAGAAGAACGTGGTCTGAACAAAAAAGAAGAGCAAGTCTTTTGACGGATGACTTTCTTAGCAAAAAAAAAATAATTCGGAATCAGCTAAGATATCGAAGATAACTTAGATCCAGACAAAGAAACAATAAAAATAAACTGTTTCATGATGACCTATGCATCTCAGTCACATTCAAGTTGGAATTGACTCTTATCAATATATTTTCTTAAATTATTTCGAAAGAAATAATTCATTCTTCAGTTCCTACTATTAGATAACACTGTCCCTAAATATATCTAGTTCAATTTTTCAATCGTTAATAAAATACTTTTTATTCATCCACTCAAGTTCAAATACAATTTTTAAACTTGTAAAGGATGACACTTTTGTTAATACGGTTTTTTCAAATATTTATTCATTAATTAAATTTAATAAATTTTTAATACTTGAAATAGAATTTCAGCAGTTTGTAATCAAAATTGAAATCAACAGGAAGTAGATCAATCTGTAAATCAAGAATTTCAGTATTTCTCCCTGATAAAATCAATAATTTTGATTAATTTTTGAAAATTTTTGCTTTAAGTATACGTTTTATCCAATTGATTTTCAAGAGTGAATTAGAAATTGTGGCTTAATGGTAAGAATGAAGGGTTTTTCTCAAAAAATAAAAGTGAAGAAATTTTAAGCTTTGGATCAATTCCAACTTTTCTCCTTAAAATATTTGTCATTAATTGTTGGTCACTTCTACCAAACCTTAAGATTGAGCTACGTGTTGAGAAGGTGATTGGAAAATTGCGAGGAAATTCACTTTCTGTTTTGCCACTTAATATTATGATTCTGTCATATGTATATACATATTTATATTAATTGTAATTATTTAATAAAAAGTAACTGAAATAAATTTTTTCTTTATTGACTTAAGTAGAAATTGACTTAATTTTTTAAATATATTACTTGTTTTTTGTTAGTCTTAGACGCCTATAAATGTCAAATAAAAACATTGAAGAAATGAATCAAATCTTTCAACATTAATATTATTTATTGTGAACATAGGAATACGTAGATTCTATTAAAAATGAATTCATGCTTTCGATTCTTATAGTAAAAAATAATGCAGAATAAATAGCAAAGCCTTTGGGAAAACCTTATGGGACCTTGCAAACACCTTATAGGAATCTTTAACCTTTCTTTGTGTGATTTTTTTTGTGTGAAATAAATCAAGTTGATATAATTTATACTCTAGATTAAAGGAAAAAAGTTTTTTTAAAGAAAATCCTAGTATAAATATATAATATAAAATAACTAAAAAACAATAAAGTGGAAATATCCAACATCATGCAAATTTACATGTTAAGCTCAATAAAAAAGTCTTCAGGGTCCTCTTTTCTAAATTTCTCCACTTATTATCACTTTTATTAGGGAAAAAAATCTCGGATTAGTTATAAGAAATATTCGAGAAATCGCACGTTTCTTCCAACCATAACAAAAAGCGGAATGACAAGTTCAAATTCGCTATATTGATTGTGACATTCGATTATTTTTTTTAAAGCTACATTCCTTATTACGCAATAATCTTGAAAAAAGTTGCCAGCAACAACCAATTTACAGCACACCTGTTTTGAGTACAATTTTTTGTCCACTAAATGTTAGGACGGAAATTTCCATCGTCATGCAAAGAAGGTTTATTCTAATACTGGAGAAACGATTTGGAAAGTCAGATTTTGAATGTTTTTCCAGATTCTGCTTCTTTTGTAAGGAAAAAAAACTTTTTAATTTTAATTCTCACATGTAAAGTTCTTCACTTCCAGAAGTGTTAAACAGAGATAAGACTGAATCTTAAAACGCATAATTTTATCTGGTTCTTCTTTTGTTTGCCTTTCTAAACTGTTTGAAGAAAAAAAAGGAAAGAAGTGGAGGGGGGATTACTTTATTAAATTGTTCCTACTAAATATTTCTGGCCTTTAAACTTAATTTCTGTCATCCATTCAAATCTAAAACAAAAGAGTAGTTTTTTTTAGCTTTGTATCGTCTTTTTGTATAAAAAGTTTTATAAAATTAATTCTGGTTTTATTCTGAGTGTAACATTTTATTTTAAAACCGAGTACTTTTTCTTTGATTTCTGCTTACTATTCTGACCGACAAAACAGATCTATCTACGAATCTTGTTGCTTGTATCTTTAAACTATGAAAGAAAAGAGAAAGAAACAAAAAAGAGTTCTAAATTACTTTTTTTAACGCGTCTAAGAGAAGTACCTTTCGCTAGAGATATGTTCTGTAGAAAAGAGGCAGACGCCTTATCGGATGGATATGGCATCCAAGGCCTGATTAAGACAGGGGCATACGGGGCAGTTGTCCTGGGCCCCCACATATGCAGGGGCCCCCAAATCGAAAAGAAATTTAATTTTGCGTTCCTTTTTTTAATGAAGGTTCTTAATTACTTAAGTTAAAGCAGAGGGGGCCCCCAATTTTTTTTTGTCCCGGGCCCCAACTAGGCTAAGTCGAGCCCTGATGGCATCCTATTATATTTTGATTGGTACGGGGGTAAGATTATATTTGAGAACACAAGAATAATTCTTTTTATTATCAGCCGTTTATAAGGGTTACAAACTTTATCTATTATAGTGTTTTCAATAATTCACCCCCACCAAAATGCAACGCCTAGCTCAAGAATGGGAGGATAGAAGTACGGGGGGGTCGGTTCTCTAAGAGGGTGTTAGGATGTGCAGTTATAAATATTTGTTTCAACTCCAATAATGGAACAGATCTGCTTGTGAGAACTCGATGCGAAAAACACTCGCGTGCTTCTCGGAGTTTGTCTTGCTATCCACGGCGATCCAGTCATTTAGTTTGCAGCGGGTCTTCGGATTGGTCTGAATGTCATTTGCGATTTTCAAAAATTCATCCCATTATGTTGATAAGATCGACACTTAAGGATTTAATTTCAGAGCGACGGAAGGCTTATGAAATAATCTATTCCAATTGCCTAGCTATCTTCGGATGAAAGCTTCGTGCTATAATCTGTTAATGCATGGATGGCCTGAATACCAGTATTTAAGACAGGAGTATAAAGGCAATGATAGAAAGCGGATTTATTCATCTCTGCACGCTGTTTTAGAATGCTCTAAACTTTATCAGTTGAAATTGAGATAAAAGATAGGGATATAAAATCTCCGACAAAAGTTTAAATATCAAATTTTGATATCAGATAAAAATTTTACGAAATCGAAATTTGCATGAAAAATTATATATCTATGACTGAAATAAAAAAAATTAGAATCAATAATATTTTGAATTGTTCCCCTTTCAAAAAATATATAATTTCTTTTCTGTGTAGAATTTTTTTAAAAATCATAACTTTTATCAAATGAATTAGCACGCGGCATTTGGAATGTGGTCTGACAAGACAGCTAGTCCACAGAACAGAAAGCGTTATGTTTACAGATATGATTGAAATAAATATATTTTTTTAATTTTTGGAAATATTCAAAATGCTCCCTTGCATAGTTTTGAAACATTCAAAGAGTTCTTTTTCATTGTGTTAACAACAAAATACAACAACTGGCACAAAGCATAAGACACGAAGTGGAACAGTGAAAAAAATATTTAAAATCTGAAGAACTAATCATCATTCTGGATTCATTTTATTTGAAAACTGCTTATTTTCAATTTTATTTGGCTTCCGCAAGAGGTATCTTTTATATAAGTTTAAATGACAAAACACATAAAAATATTACGTTAACATTCTCATTTTAACATAAATTATAATCTATACCTTAATTTGAAATGTTAGCCATTTAATTTCACTCAACAAAGGAATTTTTTTTGTATTATAAAAGTTGCTTCTGATTTTCTATTATTATTATTATTATCATCATTTCGATCTTGTGTTTTGAAAATTTTTAGTGCTTAGATGCACATTATGACTTGCACAGAATACTCATGTTAGATATTAAATACTTCATCACATCATCGAGATCTTCATTGAATCCCTTATGAATATCGTTACAAAACACATCCTTCGAATAAAAAATCAAAACATATATTACTGCAGAAGAGCCGAGGTTTGCGACACAGCTAGCAGGCCAATTTATATTCCGATAGATAACACGTGCAGAGAAAAGAAAAGAAAATGCGAAAGCGCTAACTTATTACATAGTAAAAGACGTCACCATTGAAAAGAAACGGATTTCGAGTGACCGTAACAACAACTGAAAAAAATCCAAACCTGATCCTAGAAAAGAATAGGCCGTCGTCTTACTTACTTGCACGTGATGGAATGGACTAGCCGACCCTCTTAAGATAAAGACGTTCTGTTTTCATAAGCAAGGCTCGGTTGAATGGACTTCGTAAGTGGATTGTAGCGGAGGCCTTTAATGGCTTCTCCAATGCGAAAGGAAACTAGAATATTTCCTATTCGCATATCAAAGACACGATCTCTCAAGTCAATATGAGAGGGAAGAATGCTTAAAGGGAATGTTTGGATAATACTTCATTTTAGTTTGGAAATGCACTGGATTCACTTCTTAGGAAACGTTAGAAAAGTATAATCGTAATATACATGGACCTCTCTTGAGACGATGAATAATCAGGGGGGGGGAGTCAGAAACGTTCTCGTATTCTAACTAATAAAAGTGAACTTCTCTCCCTCCCCCGCCTGCATAGAAACTGTGGACTTAAACAAGGTTGTGAGCAAATGCTCAGATTTTTATTTCCAAAATCCCGCACAAAAATCTTTTTTACGGCATACGTTAAAATAGAGAAAGTCAAATATACATTTTAAATGCCCACTTTTCGATCGATTGAAATCAAAATTTGACAATACAATTGCTTTTTTTAAACAAAATCATGTATCACATGTAAGGCCTGGATACTGCAAGGAAAGATTATTCTTGTCTTTTTAGAAAATCGAATAACAATCTGTTTTGGCTATTTTGATTTCATCATTGAACTTTCGCTTTAATTTATTTTTGGCTGCAAGATCATTCGCTAATCCTCAGACACTTGTCAAAGTTAAAGCCTGAAAGCCTTTCTTTCAGGCACATTTCTTTCATTTTCCCACCTGAAAGAAGAAAGCGTTCCTTCTGAAGATAGCATTGCCTTCAGAATAT
Organism: Argiope argentata; assembly: GCA_026289955.1. Taxonomy (NCBI): domain Eukaryota; kingdom Metazoa; phylum Arthropoda; class Arachnida; order Araneae; family Araneidae; genus Argiope; species Argiope argentata. Next base: position 6,391,421 of record JAOUZG010047196.1, read on the forward strand.
ACCAGAAAGCCTTTCTTCTACTGTATCTTCCATGCTTTTCAGGTAGCATGATTATCGCTTTGTCTTCCTCTTTAATTTTTCTCTCTCTTCCTTTCTATAATTTAGTTTCAAATCGTAAGGTCGTGCCCCACTTTGCGTATCTTGACTTACCAAAGTACTGAGGCATAAAAATGAAACAGAACTACGCTAATATTGGATTAAATCCTTATTGTTTGCTTAAAAAAAAATAGTAAACCTGTAACGAGGTGAATGAAATAGGATTTTAATAGTTTTAATAACTATTAAACAAAGATAGTTTAAAAACAGAAGAACATTAAAGAGTTGACGTAAAACAAACTCATCCTACACAGATACCGTGAATTCAATGGCAATAATAAGGCCAATAGGGACGCCCGCTCTTCTTGATTAATGGAGCGTAATTTCGAATCTGTTCGCTAGAGGGCTGCCAGAAGCAAAATACCCGATCTTACCCCTCTCTTCCTTAAGTACTACAATGTACATTCTTGATAATCAGAAAACTGATAATCGTAATATTGCGATTCTTTTTCAAAATCTCATATTAATTTTTACTTTTGAAATTCATTTATTCCGTAGCTATTAAAATAAAGTGTTTCCTATTTAATTATTTTCTTAACAGTAACAATGAAATTAAAAATTACTGATTTTCTCTAAGGATAGGGATTCACTACTAAAACATATTACATCGCGATCAAACTTACAGATTCGTTTTCTTTGGTTCTTCAAAGAAAGCATTTGGTAACAATAAAAATAAAATGTTTCTTATTTAATTCCTTGTTTAACATTAACCGTGAAATTAAAAGTTTCTGATTTTCGATCTTGAAAGACAAATGATCATTTTGAAAATCATCGTTTCAAGTGTCTAATCGAATGATCAGACACGTGATCATTTTGCGCGACTAATAAAGATTCTCTACAAAAACATAATATTTCACAATCGGACTTACAGATTTATTTATTTCGGCTTTTCAAAGCAAGAATTTTGTGATAACAAAAATAAAAGGTTTCTTATTTAATTATTTGCTTACCATTAACTATAAAATTAAAAACTGCTTATCTCTCTCTCTTGGCAGACAAATTGCGTGATCATTTCACACGACTGATATTGATTCCTCATAAAAGCACAATAATTCAAGATCGGCATCCGTATTTCTTTTCTTTGGCTCTTTAGAGAAAGTATCTTATGAAAGAAAGCTGTAGGGCAGGCAGGCTATTATTTTTTATTCATACTCAATCCAAGAAAAGCGGGCGAAAAGCGAAAGGGAGGATTTATTTCGGAATACTTGACTCGCTTCAAGCGGTTGCATTTTCTCACCAAATACGCAAATACAACTGGTTTCCTGTTCTGAAGCCATGCGGCGACGTCTTTTCTCTTAAGTTAGTTTCAAAATACTATTTTTATTTCACAATTTGAAGCGTAATACACATTTTTGCAACATACTGTAAATATTATTATTTTCCTTCAAAATAAAAAAAATAGCAAAATTAGAAAAAAAATTTATAGATGCCGTTAAAGATTTTCAAAACAAACGAAAAATAAAATTGAGTTAAGAAAATGATAAGATAAAATATTATTGAATTGCCTGTTTGAAAGCAGAACAAACTTTGAATTTGAAAGATGTAGTTTAGTAACGAAAAAGAGGTTTTCCTTTTATTAAAATATTTACTTTGCGAAAAGAATAGTAATGCTTAAAGATGTGTTTTCAACTCAGTCATCTTAAAGAGATAAATTGATGACACAAATCAGTTTATTCACAGCTGTTATATATCTGAGTGTCAGTATTCCGTTTATGATTTATCCGAATAGCACTCAAAAAGCCAGTACAAAATAATGGCGTGTAGAAAATTGTAAAGCTTACTGCTCAAACTCAAGAACATTCGCACGAATTCTTCATTATTTGTTAGCAAAAATCTTCAAGAATATCATTTGAAATTAAATACTTCAATTTAATCTTATTACTATTTTATTTGAACTTTATTTGAGTAATTAATCATCAATGTTGCTTTTACTGTGCTTTCCGTAATTGGTGGAATTATTTATGGAAATTATTCTCGTCGTGACGAGGGAATTGATTGTAAAAATTATTTAATGAGCTCTAGGATAAACCAATTGATATAATTTGTAATAATTGATATAATTTGTAATAATTTGATTGTAAAAATTATTTAATGAGCTCTAGGATAAACCAATTGATATAATTTGTCTTTAGCAAAACAGAAAGTAAGGGAATATTTTAAATTATATAACCTCATTTTTTTTTAAATTCCGAAATACACTGACTTATCCTATATGTTATCCAGCTTACATAATAGATTGTCGTGAAAACATAAATTTTCTCTCTAAGATTGTCCTTTTCCTTACAATACAATAACTAAAATTCATTTGAAATTTTTAAATTCTGTGCTTAAGACTGTCTGTTTCTTTACAATACAATAATCAGAAAAGTTAATATTTCAATTGATACATCGTCACATTTTTAGGTTATAGCATATAAATATTACTTACACTAACTTTTATTCGAATTGAAAGATTTATAATCCAACTTTTCATAACACAGTGATTAATTTATGAACTTTAAAGTTTTTTTAATTTTTTTTTATTCCAGATAAACTAAAAAACTGACTTTTAGCCATTTTTATTTACTACTTTGCTGAAAACAAAATAATAACCTTTTAGGGGGAAAACCCTTTTATTTAATCATTTTTTTTTGTTCCTAAAATATAAAATAAGAAAGTACTTTCCGAAGTTGTGTCGAGAATATCAATGGAAAATAACAGCATTTTCTATAGGAGGAAAACACATCTTTTTCTTTTAAGATATTTCATTCTTAGGTAAGTTTAAAATTGAGAGATATTTAATATCCTTTGCTAAGTAATTCGGAAACTAAAAAAGAACTCCAATTATCCGAAGCCCAATTGTATGAATCCCAAATTCTTTAGATTGATTTTAGAGAATAAGTGAAAAATATCAAAATTGAGATTTCTTTTCTATGAATCCTAGATTATTTATAATTTTCTGCAATTCAGGTATCTTGAAGCTAATTTCCTCGAATTAAAATTAAGTTCCTTCTGTATCTGATGCTTTTTAAACTCAATTTTTGAGCTTTATCTGAATTTCTATTTATCGGAATCGGTTCAAACCCGAAAAATTCAGATAATGGAGTCCTTTTGTACTATTATAACTCTAAATTTTCCATGAAAAGTTTATAGACTAAATATACACGTATTTTTTAATATTATATTATCTTTTTGTAAGTTTTCTTGTAGCAGTATTAGAGAATTAATAGAAATTGGAAGAAAAAACATTGAAAGTTTCCAGCTGCTGTATTAAAGAAGTTTTAAAAATTATAAGAAAAAAAAGTGACATTAAAAGTTTTCAAGTTTCTAGCTATAGTATTAGAAAATTCATAGAAATTCTAAAGAAAAAAAAATATATTGAAAATATTTATGCTTCTAACTACAGTATTCGAGAATTCACAGAAATTGGAAGAAAAAAGTAATATTAAAAGTATTCAAGCTTCTAGTTGCAGTATTAGAGAATTCATAGAAATTGGAAGGAAAAAAATAATATTGATAGTATTCAAGATACTTGCTGCAGTATTAGAGAATTCATAGAAATTGGAAGGAAAAAAATTATATTAATAGTTTTCAAGATACTTGCTGCAATATTAGAATATTCATAGAAATCATGAAGATAAAAGGTAATTAAGTGGGTAGAAAAATGAATCAAGTAGGAATATTAAAAAAAATCTATTCTTCGATCTCTCTTCATTTGAGTGGAAAATTTCCGCATCTCCTCACTAAGGTGAAAGTGTCTTGAGGTGACTATGAAACCGGTTTCGTGATATGCTGTTTACAACACTGCCTACTTTTTTCTCTCCCCCCCCCCCCAGTTATTTCTCTCCGTGTTTGACTGTCCAGTTTGTAAAAGCGCAAACGGCTTTCATTCCAAGGAACGGGGAGCTTCTAACATTGGAAACTCAAAATGGCTTTCAGCATTGTTGATTCTTAGCAAGACTAAAAGTAAAAATTCGATGAAAGTTTTAGCTTGATTCGACACACATACTGAGAAAAATATCATAGAGTAAATGTGTTTAACCTTATAGTGCACCGACATTTTTAAAATCATTTTAATCAAATACAAATATCAGCACATAAAATAAAGAAAAATTATTCTTTTGCCAATAGAAAAATCATTTTGTATTATTTATTTGTTTTTTTTAGATAGTGAAATTTACTAAATAGAGACTATTTACGAAATACAGATTGCAAATTACCTTAATAGGATCGATTCGAAAGCGACGGAAACGTCTCGCTCTGCTGATTGATTTTGCGAAATAAAAAGGCTTTTATTTTTATTTTATTTATTTTTTTCCTTCCTTATTCTAATATGTTGCCATCTGAATGTTATACCTTCATTTGATTAAATTTTACGTTCATCAATTCAAGGCAAGATTAGGTGCTTTTATTCTCTGGATGGGTTTAGATAGCTAACCTTAATTCAAGGTCAAATTGGTAAATAGGTAAAGTAGGTAATTGGACTCCACAGCTTTTGAGGGCTTCGAAGAGCTGAAAGTTATTTAAGGTGTGCTTTCATTTAATTATAAACGTCGCGCTATAGAACTTAAATTAAAATCAAGTATTGTTTTAATTAATTTTGGAGAATTACTCTAGAAACATTCCTTTGCCAATTGCAAATTTTATGTTATGCTATTTAATAATTCTGAAAAATGTTTTGCTTTGTAATTTAAAAAAAAATTCGACCGATCCTGTTATTAAATATTTCTTAAATTTTAGTAAGAATTAGCAGTTTTTTCATCTTATTAAAAAATTTTGTTTAAAAAAATAATAAGTAATATTATTTTTAAGTTTCAGAGGAACATTTTTTAAACGCGATATACTGAAGCCAATTTTTTAGGAAGTGACCTGCAGTCAACAGTTTTGCTATTTCAGATTATCCAAATTCGATACTGAAAACAACTTATGAAAGAATTAAATTAAAAATGGTATTATTTTTTTGGGGGGGGGAGGGGTTGCCGAGGTATGTACTGTCTGAGGATTACTAGAAGGCTTTATTCGGTCCTTCCTTAATTGTATAGAGTTGTTGTTTCTAATGGTACTTGCCCTGGAGAATTTCGCTGACGCAGTCAGTGATTTTAAGCCAAGGGTGCATCTTCTGTTTTAAGTAGCGCCAACTGGGGCTAAGAGTGCGTCTTATCTCACACTTCTCATTCGCTTGCCCAGCCCCTTTTCACAGATAGAATAATTATGCCCTAACCGGAACTCGAACCCAGGACGCCCAGATCACTGGAAAGACGCGTGACACCTGAATTGTATAGTTCTAATCATAATGGAAATTGCCATTATTTCTCTTAAGAAAAAAAAATTGAAATTTATAATACAGTAGAAAATTAAAGACAATTTTCTTAAATGTTCTAAAATTTAAATCGGCACTGTAAAACTACGTTGATTCCGTAATCTCATTTCCCGAAAATAAAATTATCTTCGAGTTTAACCCTTAATAACCTAGAGTTTCAATTTTGATACCAATCTTTTAAACCGAATGTTCACATTACTATTAGTTTTTTTTATAGGTTGGCTGTACGTATTTTACTGTTGTATAATATTCTTTCCAACGAAATTTAAAAAAAAATCAAATGTCATCATTGTCTTATTTTATCTATGACATATTACTCGCGCGGCAAAGTGAACAAGTAAACACATTTTACTAAAAGTTTTGTTGAATACAAATTTGATACATTTTCTTTTTCTGAAGAATATAAATACTTGCGATAATAAAAACAATCAATGTTTCGCATTATTTCATGCATAGGTATATCTGATTTCTTTATGGCGTTAATGCCTGAAGTATCAAAATTGATACCTTTTTTTTTTTTCTAAATAAATATGTAAAATAAATATTGTGATTTTTTTAGCTATTTTTCCCTTAATCTAGACCCTCAAGCAAACACAGTAATATTAAAAATAAATCACTTTCGTAAATCAGGCTACTAAGGGTTAATCTTCAAGTATCACTATAATATAAATGTTAAATATGTATTTATAATATTTTATAGTAATTTCAACTAATTTTTTTTATTATTCAGAAAATTACAAAGGTCTCACCAATTACTATCGCATCTGCAGAAAGATTTTTTCCAATAATGGAAATCATAAATTTTTTTCTCGAGATGTAATATTAGTAAAGAACGATTTTTATTGTGCGTTTATCTATAAGATCCATACTACCCCCTCCCCGAAAAATAAGCTATGATGATATTAACCCCGAATTTTCTACAGCGGGTATGAGAAAATAAAACAAAATTCAAAGTATTCTTATTTTAATAACATTCCAAACTGTATTTAATGATACTGTTTATCATTAACTGTTACTGTTTATCATTGATACTGTTAATCATTAAATAAATCAAATAGCAAAAATAATTATTCCAAAGGAATAATTATTTTTGCTATTTGATTTATTTGCGTAATTCTATATCAATTTTATGTAAACAATTTTATTATTTATAATTTTCTCATATCCTTTAATCGATCAAATATTATTCATTATATCAATATCTGTGAAATGTAATACATGGCAAAGCATGATAAATAATTATTTTATTCAGTGGAGTTTGTTTCAAAGCATGTCAGACACAGTATTGCACTTAGCCCAACGAACAATTAAAACCAAGCTCAAAGGTAAGTTTGTAATTGGCTACACTTTTGATCGGTTTGACGTAGAATGCTTGTATTACAATTTATCTGAATGATCACAGATGATTTTGTATAAAGTTCTAATCATTAGATAAACAATCTAGTGAATATAATGTTACATTTAATAATATTTCGGCATTTTGAAAATAGATCAAATTACCCTAAAAGATTAATCTATGGTTACGAGGATTAATTATTTATTAAAAGCGGAAAGTTCATACTTCAATATCTTTTACCGTCATTTTACAAGTGTAGACTTTTTTTCTTCACTGAATTACTTCCTTGTTAAAATCAAAACTGGACTGCATTGTTATCATTTCAAATTTAACAAGAAATGATATAATTGGTGGAGGATTAAGAGGTTTTTCGCTTGAGTTCTTTTACAAAGAAAAATTCACATCCCTGCTTTATATACTCAAAAGAAAATTTCTATCCATTCGACTTTTTGAGCAAGGATGATTTTCTATTGAAGTCGAGAGTTTGTTATCGGAAATCAGTTAATCTAGTTATTAGTTATCCACTCTTCATTAATTTGATCTCCTGATCTTCCGGCATCATTTCTCACTTGTCCTGTTTGCACCTGCAATGTATTTATTGTTTCAGATTGCAATATTTTTTGTAATTGGCCATGAGGTTACTAGAAATTAAATCTTTAAACTAATCAGTTTCATAAATCTTTGACAAAATTTCATTCTTTACCTTTCAGTTTGCTAATTTTAGTATGTTTTTTCTGCCTAAATCCTATAATTGCGTGTGTGTTTTTTGGGGGGGAGGGGGCAGAGAAACATTAAAAAGAAATGGGAATTCCACTGAGAGCTTTAAGAAAATGTTCTGATAGGTCCTATATGTAGATCGAATTTCCAACCAGCCAATCGCGATTCACCTTACTTGAAAGATGAAGTGAAATCTCATATTTTTTGCCGATGAAAATAAACCAATTTAGCTATTGATGTTTAACTTAATATCCTTTATCAATGACTAATTGGACATTGCCGGATATTGACTTAAAATTATTCTGACGAGTTTACTGTGGAAAATCCAAAAGGTCCTTATTCTAAATGCAACTCTAACGAAGCTTTCTTCTATAGGGAATCCCCCCCCCAGGGTGACACCTCGAAACGAGGATGACATGCTTCCGGCCTGGTGGTTGGATCTCGTCACCCTGGAGGGTGTACTAATAGGTTTGGGTAGGCTAATCCCATCGATGACGGGACGTACTTCCTTCTGGAAGGGTTTACCGTGACCAGTGATGGCCATTAGGGTCCAACCACGGTTCCCTTCAGTGTTGCTGTTGCGGTGGTTAGGCCATTCAGCCTTATGGTTTAAATCCGTGTGCCTTCATGACCTGTTGGAGAGTCTGGTATGACTTATTCAGCATGGAAACAAGAACCAAAGGTAGTATAACTCTAAAAAGACTGTATCTGCAAAAACTAACTGCTCAAAGCCAAAAATCATTAATAAACAGTAGCAAAGCACAAAGAGTTCAGACAGAAATCGCTGGAAATCAATAACCCAAGAGGTAATTCCCTCGACTACTCGCTTAAGCTCTGTTTCTTGAGTTTCTTATTCTCTGTGACAGAGAAAAGAAACTTCCAGAAGGATATCAGGATACTGTATCTTCATTTCTAATCGAGATACCTCCACAATTCCAATAGTTTCGGAAACTGATTTTGTCACCATAACTGGAATTCACTGACTTGGCATCAGCTCAAAAACTATTAAAATATCTGTGGACTCTCCTCCTTACCATGCAATTAACCACTCAGGTAAGCAATATGGACCGAAACAATATAATTTATGTAATTTTAAATGGGCTTTTTCATTCTTTTTAAATGAAACGTCTACGGTTGAGCTTAATGAGAATTTAAATATTTAGTAGAAAAATACAAAATAAAATACAAGAATTCGAACAGAATAGATGAAAAGAACCTGATATTCTTAGTTTTGAACTGAAAATTAATAAATTTCAGATTCAAAACCTTGATTAGAATGGATAATTTACAATTAAGGGAACAATTTTATATAATAAAAAAAGCTTCATTTAGATGAAAACTAGTTATACTAGATTTACGAGATAATATATTTTAAATTTTGTGCCTGGTACGTGCATTTGAAACAGCAACATTTTTTAATCGCTAAAGCATTTTAATTTGCAAATCGCAAACATTTTTTAATCGCCGTTTACTGTTAAGTCATATTTACTTTATCTGCGCCTTCTACAGAAGAAAACAGTTGCATTTAAAAATATGTAAGCTCATGTAAAAAGAATTTAGTGCAGGAGAAATGTAAGTAGTGCTATGTGCAGGGCTAACTACACTTTTCAATGTATTCAATAGACTTGCAAGTATCAAGGACGAAAGTAGGTTACATAACGCTAAGTCGAGGGGGGGGGGGGGGGAAAGCTAAGATACAAAAGACTAGAAGAAATTTGGAAAAAAACCCTTACAATATCTTTTTTTTTTTTTGAAGTGGCAAAGAGAGGATAAATTTCTTCTAGGACATAAAATGTTTTCTTTTTCACCTCTCTCAGAGATCATCAATGAATCAGCATGTGTAAATGGTGTCTGATCATAATGTTTTTTTTTTCGCCACCTTATTAAATTTGGAGTTAAAAAAGTGACATAAGCGCATTGAAATCTTGTCTGCATAGCACCCCTTCATTCTCCCGTCAGTGGCGTTGCAGCGCTTTTGGAGGCAGGTCAAGGGTGATATAAGTATCCCAGGCGTCAGCTGAGTCATCGTTTTTTGAAGGGATGAGGCTGCTTTCAGATTATTTAATCCTTCAGTATTAAATAGTCTGAGAGCAGAGCCTTTTTTTTTCACATTTCTGTGGAAAGTTATACTTAATATTTGAATTTTCTATCGGATTCCTTCACTTTTTAACCCTTTGCCCAGGGAAAAGTAATTAGATGTATGGTAATTAACAGAATATAAAAACTCATTTCATTTGTAAAATGTATAAAATACAAGATATATTTTTTAAAACCTCATCTTTTTCTTTCAACAATCTATCTATCTATCTATCTATCTATCTATCTATCTATCTATCTATATCTATATCTATATCTATCTATCTATATATATATATATATATATATATAGTTTAATCCTAACTAATTTCTTAATTTTTAGCTTAATTCAGCCCATATAAAAGTCTTCTAAAATAGTCTCTTATTTACTGACCCCATTCCATTTTTTTTATTTAATTAAATCAACTAAAGCTTTGTAAAAATGCTGGGTCAGTGGATCACACGTGCAGACTGAAGGGATAGACGATCATTGATGTAAACAGATTCTTCGAAAGGATCTCCGCCTTTCCCTTGTCAAAAGGTGTGAAAAATTCCAGTCAGAATCGACACGTGTCAGATTTATAAGAATCACATGGTGTATAAGATCAAGGATAAATTATTTCTTTCTATTTCACCTGCTTCTGCTTTAATGCCTCTCTGTGTGCTGATGTGTCTTGTTCCGTGCTGTTTGTACTTAAAGCGCGCCTCTTTAAATGCTATAAAGCGAACTTAAACAATTCGGAAATCTCTGCCTTCAAAACACACACACACACACACACATTCATAAATATATAATTAAATGAAATAATTAATAATTAGTTGTAGAAACTTTTTTGGTCAAGTTTCAATTAGAAACCATGAGTCACTTCTTGAATAAAGAGGGTAGCTTTTTTGCCCTGCATCTCATTTAGCGAATATCTTCAGAAATTTCTATGGAGAGCAGTATTAAACTGTGGCATAGGAAGTTTGAATGGCTCATGGCGCATCGTGCCAGTCAACATAATTGATTTGAAAAACTAAAATAAGCACATTAATATTTTGTTCTCCCGCTTTCCTCTTTCAAAACTGGTTCCTTATTCGTCTAAACCTCACGTTCATCCCGTTGCTATGTTATTGGGAGCAAATGTTCTTCCTACTGTTTATCAGCTACAAACTAAAAACGTTGCAATAAGTTTTGATTCTAGTTCGTGACAGAAAGAATCATCTGATTTAGAACACTTTTTTAACCATCAGTTAATAAGACTGATTATTTATTAATCCACAAACTTAAACTTTCTTAGCATGATAGTGGAAATTTCCATCATAACATTTAGTAAACAAAAAATTGTTCTCAAAATAGGTGCACGGTAAATTGGTTGTTGCTGGCAACTTTTTTCACGACTATTGCGTGATAATTAACGTAGCTGTAAAAAAAAATCAAAACAATCATCATAGCGGGCTTGTCATTCCGCTCTTTGTTGTGGTTGATGATATACGAAAAAAAAAAGAATTTTCATACTATGATACTTATCTGATTCTTTCAACATTTTTCTGTTTCTTTCTTGGATTTCCGTGTACTCGGAGGCATCCAGAATGGCATGAAGGGAGATAAAACTGAAAAGGTTTTAGAAATATTTTTAATTCATTTATTAATATGGGAAACTTAAAACATGATATTTTAAAATGTTTTAGTCTGATATCCGAAAAAGAATAAATTTTCATATGAAGCGCTTATCCGCAGTAATTTGTTTATTTCCCGGTTTTCCGCATTCTCAGAGGCATTTAACCCTTCTTTGCATGATAATGGAAATTTGAATCATAACATTTAGAGAACAAAAAAATTGTATTGTAAATTTTAAAATTGCATGGTAAATTGGTTGTTGCTGGCAACTTTTTTCATGACTATTACGTAATAAGAAACGTAGTAGTCCAGAGAAATCAAAAGTAACAATCAATATATCGGGTTTGAACACACACACACACACACATATATATATATATATATATATATATATATATATATATATATATATATTCATTAATAATCTGAGGCTTTTTTGCTAATAAAAGCTGATTGGGGAGATCTAAAAGAAAGGAATATTGAAGATTTTATTCTAAACTTAACATGTACATTTGCATGATGATAGATATTTTCACCATTCTGTTTTTTTTTATTATTATTTTAAATTATATATATATATATATATATATATATATATATATATATATATATATATATATATATACTAGTTTTTTTTAAAACAAAAATAGGTCACAGTGATCGAGAGATAAGACCTTGACTTTTTATCAATTTTCCTGAACTGTTTCTTTACTTGTTTCATCCGTCCTATCATTACCATATAATCAGGTTAATAAATCAAGTTGGTTCTTGATGAATTAGTTGAATCACAATCGTCTTGTTAATTTCTGTTTCAAGGACTCCAAGTTCGAGTGCTTTTAAATATCCGCCGTGATCGTTATATTCAGCGATGTCATAAGTCCTCCCATATTGTGGAATGTCAAAGCCCGGCTTATATGATGATGTCATCTGAGACTGATTTTTAGTTACAGCCAACCCTAGAATAAGAGTGGGAGTGGTTTTCTGGAAATTTTATCGTACACCTTTTTATAGAGATATTATAAATAAAAAATACTGAAATCGAATGAATGTTTAGCTTAGATATATTAAATCCCCGTTTCAAAGCAACACTAGGGCTATTTTGGGACGTACTTCGCTATTTTGAACCGCTGTCAGAAGACGAAAACGACATCTGAGATGGCACTCCCCTCTCCACACCACACCAGTGGGAGAACCTTTGGTCATGACGGATTTAACAACAAACAGACCCCCTTACACGACGGTTTTTCGGTGGAATTATTGAGTCTCGTTCCTGAAATCCTACAACTGTCGTGCCAAGATCCTACCACCCAGCCACCACGGCCCTGCAATCGAATGAATAGATTGATTATTGCATAACTGCTTCCCATTCATTAAAATGAAAAAAAAATTTAATTTAATATAGAACTAGTACATCATTTTGTAATATCGAGAACATCCCCTTTTTAAAATTATCATGAAAGTGAGAGCAATTATACCTGTAATATATATCTTGAATTCTAATCATGCATTTCTTATTTCATGCAATTTATGTACAAACAAGTAGATGTTTCAGTTTTTTTTTAAAAAAAATCAATCTTAGTTCGAAACGAGGATGTGGTGCTTTCAGGCATGGTGGCTGAATCTCCCCACCCTGAAGAATATACTAATAGGCAAGTGTAGACTCCTCCCATCGATGACAGAATGTACTTCCTGCAGGAAGAACTGTACCGTGGCCGGGGAGGGCCGTTAGGACTCAACTACAATTCCCGCCAATATTGCTATTGCTATCCGGGCATTCAGTTTTACGGTTTAAATCCATCTGCTTTTGTGGCAGGTTGGAGAGTCCAGTATGACTTTGCCTGATGTCTGATTGTTTGTGAGTATTAAATGCAAAGTTAGGAATTAAATTAAGAATTTTTTTCGTCATTATTTTAACAAACAAAATAATTTCAAGTTTTTTTAGTAGATTCCGTTGCGTTTTTAAAAGAAAGTGGAATTATTTCTTCATCATCGTTTCAAAGTCTGTAGTTTATTGATTCATCAAATGGAGGTTCTTTCTGAAAAGGAACGGATAAATAATAAGTGAAGAACGAAGGAATCGACGTTTAACCAAGTTGTTGACGTATTGTAGCTTTACTAACTATTTTATCAGTTAGTATAGTTAGGAATGAACTAAAGTGGAAATGGTACTTTATTAAAAAAAAAATTAGAGTTCATATACGCAGATGGCCATTATTTAAATGAAAATTCTAAAATCTATTAATACACAATCGTATACACCTTCAAATTGATAGGTTATACGTTGGTGACATTCAAAATTGGATTCTCTCATATGCAGAATTTCCGTATGAAAGTAATGAATGACTGATAAATTGGCATTTGTGACTGTCTTTACATTTCAGAAAAAGTTACCCTAAAAATTAAGGTGTTTTATCAAAAAATTCTTGAAAATAATAATTTTGGTTGTTCTAGCATTAAAACTGAGTCCATGAAATAGGTGGTCTTTTTTTAGAGACAAGATACCAATATGTGAAAATCACAAGTTGCCTGAGGCACACAGATAAATCTGAATGACCGGACCTCTGCGACAGTAGTGGGAAGTCGGAGGTATGACCCATTATCGGTAGGAGATAACCGATCCCACACCATTTCTGAACCTATCTGGATGACGAGAGTCAAAGCCATACCGGAGGCTCCTCATCCGTAAATCTGAGGTCTGACACTAATACGTGAAAAGTTTAAAAAGAGAAAAACTCATTCGACAATGCAGTTATTAATACGAGAATATAAAATGCGTGAAGAATGAGTAGAACCAAACTCTTATCATTAAGTTTTGTAACATAGTCACTAGATTAAAGTGACACTCGTGTCCGGTAGATATTATCTGGCTCATGAGACTTCCACCACATATTCTCCCACCAGTGAGTCGATGGTGAGACAAACGATACATTTGCGCCAAGCGTATGGCGAGTGTGTGTGAGTTGTTGTTGGTGATGTTGGATGTTGTACTTAATGCACCTGACGACTTTTGTTGCTGATAGATGGCGCCACGACAGCCATAGAAAGTTGCTCAAGGTCGTGAGTCATCATTGTGGAGAATAACATCTCCATGGTTCTTGAAGAGTTTCACGGTAGATAGTCGACAGTCATGCCGCTAGCTAATCTCCATGATCAGGAAAAAGCCCCTGCCGGGGCTAGGCGCCCCGTCAACCCATCAATAGTCACCATTGCGGAAAGTGAGTAGATTGCCCTAAAACCAAACTCGCATCATTAAGGTTTGTAGCAGAGTAACATAGCCACTAAACAAAAGTGACACTCGTGTCCGATGGATGTTATCTGACTTTTGAGTCTTCCATCACAATTGTATACAATTCATTATAAAAAATATAACGGCAAAATGAAAATGTTGAGAGTAGGTTCCTGATATCTCTTCAGGAACCTCGGAGCAGTTTCAGTTTCCTACTGCATGACATGAAAGATAGTAGATTCTTAATTTGTTTACTAAAAGTTTTCGTGAGGAGAAGAAGTCGTGAAGGGCGTACAATGGAGGTCCACAAATCCTGCCCCATTCAAATCCATCGGATGCCATTTCACTGCACTTTATTTCGAATCGAGTTCAGATGTTTATGTACAGTGAGCTCTTTTGATATTGTGGCATCTCAGCGTTAATTAACTGTACATTATTTTTTTACTTAAACATAATTTAATTTTAGGATATTCAAACAAATTCCTTTCTGCTTGTACCCGCCACCCTAGGTAATAGAGCCTTTCGCAGTTCTTGTGCCATTAACCTTTAACTGGGAAGATGAAAATGTAACACTTAACTGGAATGGTGTGGTCTACAAGACAGCATTTTCTTTACTCTCAAATTTAATTTTCTTATGAAAGTAATAGTAAAAAGTTATCAGTATAAATTCTTCAGGTATTTTTTTGATATATAAATACGTTTTAGAAATTTTTCAAAATATATTTTGATTCAAAAAAGTAATTGCTTCTGCACATATATTTTCTTCTCAAATAACATTTACAACAAATAATATTCTTAAAAAGACATATTACTTATTTTTAAAAACTGTTTTTTACTATACGAAAGTATATATAACATAGTATAATAAAAAATTCAACAATTATATGGAAAATAAAAAAAAAATGACTAGGGGTAAAAATGATCCTTTTTTTTTATCAGCATCATCGATTTTGGAGGGCATTTATGTATTGAATTCGTGCAAAAATCAGCCTATAAATTCTGTAGACATTTCTCACGGTGTATTAAATTATCTAAAAAAATTTCAATATGCATTATCACTAAAAATATTAATTATATTTGAATATACAGATCAGAATCAATCGAATACGAACTTTCATAGAAAAAGTCTTCTGTACAAATATCCTTATCAGAAATCCGAAAGTAGCACTTTTATTGCTTCAAAACGCGACATCATTAGAGAAAAGTTTTCTTTGGATTCTTGGAATGCGAAAAATTCGGTGAATATATTTTTTTTTACGTTATTAAATTGTAACTAGAAACTTTTCGACACTTTTTTCATGTTATGATTTATGTTATTAAATCTTAAATAGAAACTTTTCGACATTTTTTTCCCTTCATTTTTTGAGCATTTCCTTTCCATTAATGAATGACAAGTAGAGCAGAACTCCAATGATGCAAATATATTAAATAATAAACAAAAAAGGGTTTTCTAAAAAAATGAAGGTAGAAATTTAATATTTTAAATACATTGTTTTTTCCATTTAGCCTGCTTTAAACTGTATTAAAACACCCCTTCTTGAACAGGTTATTCAAATTCGGTAGTTAAACTACCTTTACTCTTTCCTATTGGAAATATTTTTCCTCCCGTTTCGGATAACTGGAATTCGTGTAATTGGTTTATACTGTGATATAATTACATGTTTCAAAATAGACTGCTTCTTTTTTTTCTACAAGCTAAATCAGACAATCGGAGAAATGGCATTTAGCATTATTATAAAAGGTCAAAGAGTCTATTCCACAATAAATATCAACATAAAGATACAGTCTGAAAGTTTTTGTGGACAGTGATGCTTCTAGATATTAAAAGTTTTTGTAGACAGTGATGCTGTTTTTGACATTGATGATGCATTTTGTAGTAGGATCTTAATGATTTTCTTAATGAAAATGAAAAATGTTAACTTATCACCATCACCTGAGTATTCTTGATCGAAAGGAAGGATAGCATGGTGAAATATCTTGTTCGCAATTTAAAAGCATAAAAAAATTGGAGTCACATTAAGCAGTGCTAGTTTTATAAGCCATAATAAGTACTTTTTACTACCTTTAAAATGAGATTATAATTTATCTGTTAAATATCGAGTTTTATGCATGATATGCAAAGAAATGGTATTTATCGAATGTTAAGGTTTTTCATTAATAAAATGTCTTACGCGTTTTCAAAAACATTCAAACGTAAAAGGACACAAATTATTAATAAATGATTTAGAAGCTTATTTCACCAATTTTAGCTTCGAAGCTTACATTTAGACACTTTTGTATCAAGTTTGAAGATATTTGAAACTATTATTTAAATTTATACAGACATTATTGTGTATGACAGATTGGAAAAATAATAATAAATAAATCTAAGAAACAAGATGTCGGATTCTCAATGCATCATGTAAAATTTTACCTTACAACATAAGAATATGTTAGCTTTCTCTCGATAACTTCGAGGGAGACAGTTAATAGCTATTACATTCGCACCGTAGCAATCTGATTGCAAACTTGCAATCATTACGGCTAACCTGATGCTAAATGCTGTTCGACTATAAGTTTTCAGAACCAGTGCACTATAATAAGTGTTTGAAAACTTTAAAAAATGAAGTTTAAAAAATAATGTTTTCCTCCCCCTCCCCTCTTATTTTGTTATCATTCGAAATAAGTAATCGCATAGTTTAGCATTTGCAAAAGATGATAAAGCTGTGTGTTGTTGACTTACGGTACTTTGCAAGCCGCTGACAGATCTGTCAGCGATTTAAGCCGAGTGAGAGTCTCTTGTTTCTTCAGTAGCGCCAACTAGGACCAAGAATAAGACTTAGCTATTTTATGCCTCACATTCGCTTCACACACCCTTTTTACAGAGGTGCACATTCGCACACGTCACAGATAGAACACAGAACAAGCCGGTACGAACCGAGACTTGAACCGGGGCGCGCAGATCACAGAGAAGACAAGCAGGGCCCGACTTAGCCTAGTTGTGGCCCAGGGCAAAAGCTTCTTTGGGGTCCCCTCTGTTTCATTACTTTAGTAAAAAGAACATTCGTTAAAGACGGAAACGTAAAAAAATATTCGATTCGATTTGGGGGGCCCATTTATGTGGGGCCCCGGGACAACTGCCCCGTATACCCCTGCCTTTGTCAGGCCCTGAAGGAGAGCTACCCCTACATTAGGACGTTGGCCATGATAAAACCAATTTGCTATATTTCGATTCTGAGGTTTACTTTCAAATACATAGACCGAAATATATAGGAAAATATTTTAAAAACCTGAAATTTTAATCGCACTTTCTTGTCATGTTATCCATATTATAATTAAAATAAAAAAGTATAAAAAAGTAAATGCTACTTATACAAAAAAAAAGCGCACTTTTTCGTGGTCTCTAAAAATAACTTCTTATTCAGGATAACGGTAATTAATCAAAATCTAGCGTAATCTTGAATAATTAATCGCTATTTTAATAAATGAGATCTGCGCGGTATTTCTGTTTTCTTCATTTTCTAGCCAACAGTCATTCAATTGCTTTAGCCAACAGTCATCCTGGCATCTGTGATTTAGCAACACGTTTCAGCAGTTTTTAAGTGAACAAAAGTTCCATCCCTTTTCTTCTTCTGCAGATGCTAGATTAGACGATTCTCCGACAAGTACGCAAATACCATTGTGCGGTAGTGTCATAAATCAAATATTCATGGTCAAGTTGCATCACCGTGTTTTGGTGTCCGCCATCTGGTTTTAAGATTTTTAAAAATAAAAAGAGATGTTCGGAAGTTTTTGTTCTTGCAGTAAAAACCGTTTGGTTTAAAAGTTTTATCAAATTTCAAAATTCAATTGCTAAAACGGCAAAAAATTATAAATTTTTTCGAATTATGATATTGCAATTAATATAAAGTATGAAAAAATTGCTTTAAGTAAACTATTTAAAAATGAAGTTCAATAAAAAAAAATAATTTTAAAAAATGAAAATACTCAAAACAGGAGGATTTAAAAATGATTTGAAGCATAGTAAAATTAAAATATTTAAGTAAATGCGTAATATGTTAATTCTTGTTTAAAAAGCAATAATCGCGAATTACTTTGTTGCGAATTATCGCGCGAAGTTGAATAAGTAGAATTAGTCGATAATTATTTCTTTCTATGAAATTTCTGATTAAAGTAATTTAAAAATATCATCTATACGCTGTCTTTATTTTAGTTAATTCTTAATCTAAGTTTTGTAAAAAAAATTCACGTGGTAAACTTGTAAATGAGTAATTATTTAAGATCTTTAATTCTTTTGAAAACTAGATGATAGCAATCAAGTAAAAAAATGTCAAGGTTTTTTTTAATAAACGTGTTAAAATTTTAAACAATTTTTTTAAAAAAATGATTATTAATTAAAAAACGATTAGAAAATTAAAACTGAAGTTGCCTAATACAATTTTTAAACTCAAAATGCTGCATATGTTTTTTTATTATTAAAACTGTTCAGATATCTATTGAATTACCATTTTTGAAATTTTTAATAATTTTAATGCAATTATCAACATTTTATTTCTTTTAATTAATAACTGCTCATTTATAAATCTTGAACAATTTGTTGAAACTGTTATAGAAAAAAAATTGCTGTCGATTTTAGTTTAATTTTTCGTTTCTTTTGATCTGCATGTTTCTAAATCCATTTTTTTTTTTCTTAATTCTAATTTTTGAAGAAACCGAAACTTTATATTTTCACAGCTTTAAATTAACCTTTGTATAGATAATCATTTGCAAGGTATTTATATTGTTTTTCAATTATTCTTGAAATATTTCTTTTTTTTATATCATTTTCGAATATTTTATTCAAATTCACATTACTGTCTAAAAATTTTAAATTTCAAAATAATTCCTACTTGCAGAATAAAGAGAAATATAAATTTATTATCTGTTCACAATTAACAACTTTTTTTTATCAGTGCTTTTATAATGATTATTGAGATAAAAGTAATGAGAATACAGCAAATGAAATTTGGGTCTGACCGAGTTCTTTTATTTTTTACGAATTGGTATTCTTCACTAACGACTCCCAAACTCTTTCTTTCCTTTCTCTTTTTCCATTAACCTTTGATTAAACTTCCTTTTTCAATCCTTTCTGTCACATCCCCTCAACCATTCACATGTGCAGATAAATTTTAATTAATAAGATTAGAGGTTTAGGTTAGCGTATGAAGCAAAAGGCTCGAATTAAATAAATTTGAAGGATTTATTTTTTATTCCAAATTTAATCTCATTTTTATTTTCCCTCA
Source organism: Argiope argentata (assembly GCA_026289955.1). Taxonomy (NCBI): domain Eukaryota; kingdom Metazoa; phylum Arthropoda; class Arachnida; order Araneae; family Araneidae; genus Argiope; species Argiope argentata. Next base: position 6,411,032 of record JAOUZG010047196.1, read on the forward strand.
AACAAAATATCATAAGCATCAAAAAATTCGATTTCGAGATTTTAAAGAATTTCCGAATTCGTAACCACACTGAGTTACGTTGAGATGTCGAGATAATTTCTTGTCTATTATAACAATTTTAATTTTCAGAAGTAATATTCTTTTACTTCTGAAAAAAATATTACTTCTTTACTCTTTTCTTCAAGGTCATTAAAATAACTGAAATTCTGGAATAAATCTGAGAAATATTTATTCATTAATCATGTATTTGATTCGAATTATCTTTATCGTTCTAATAAAAATTAAATTTCAATGGTTTTTTAAACGATTATTTTAGAAAAATAGTCATTAGTTTATTAACCAGAACAGAAGAGATTAATGATAAGACAATAATAATCTTGTTATAATATAATATGCCTTTCAATTATATTATTCAAAAATGTTCATATGAAAGCTTTGTTAGCTTGTCTAAAATTTCTCAAGTTTCGAAATCTTTTCCATATTTATAGATAGATCTTCTAAACTTTTCTGTATTAAAACTTTAGCCCAAATAAGTTTAGCTCACAATACTTTCTAATTATCAATACAATTTATCAAGAAAGAGATCACAGAATAATTCAGTGCTTATGGTCTCAAGTTGTCAAAACCCGCCATTTTTATATAGTGTTAATACTAAACGTTATTAAATGAGAATTCACCAAGATATTAGGCAAAAATACCAACAAAATCCTTGTTGGTTACATTATTGAATGTTAGTTATAGAAAGTTAGTACGTAGTTACTGAAAGTTAAGGACTAGTCCGGGCAGCTTGATTCTAATCCTAAAGAAAAATAAAACACTTTTACATATACTTTAGCATAAAAAGAATTCAAAAATTTAATTTTGCGAGGTACATAAAAAAGTTCTTCAAAACTCACATTTGTTTAAATAGTTTTCCTTTTTTTAGAAATCTAAATTTTAAAGGAACACAAGAAATCGAAACGTGGTGAATATTCATCGCCGAAATACACTAACATTCCGAGATGACGGAAATTCACCACTCAAAGATTTTCTGCGAAGGAAATAGATTTATTTTATTTGTAGCAGTGACGTTCTTTTCTTTTTGGAGAGTTTTCTATCATTTGGAAGAAAATGTTCAGCAAGAATTTTATTACATTCTTGTCGATATCCGCTTTCAGTCTGAAGAGAGATTTTTTTTGTTCGATTTGTTCTTCGCTATATTGCATAAATAGTATAATTTTCTTTTGCAATTCTTTTTAACCGACGAAGACTTTGCTTTTAGTGTGTTAGTAAGGTTCGAGGAAAGCTCGGAATGATTTATTTTCCCTCAAAATATTTTTAAAAATTGTAACACTTTAAATAATTTAATTTTATTTGTATTAAACATAGGAATAAGGAATGAAAACCTCTTTGCATCACTAAAAATGTGCACCTGCTTGTTATATAATTAAAAATGCTCAAGTTTAGTTGTTTAATCCCTTATTAACTGAGTTATTTTACCATCAACTTCTATTCCCCTCCCTTTTTTTAATCATTAATTAAGTTTAAGTATAGAATAAACCGCGGAAGAAGAATTTTTTAATTAATTTAATTAATTAAATTAATAATAAAAGAATTTTTAATGTTATTTTTAGTTGACATCTTTACTTTCTTTTGAAAATACGTTCTTTGTGTTTTTTTTTTAAATACTGTTAGAAAAAATAGTCATATTGTAAAGATATCAGTCGGATTTAAACGGTACTTGACAGTACTGTCGGTAAATAAAGGGCTAAAGAATTTTTACGCTCTTAAATGATTCAATTGAACAAGTCTTTTGTTGTATTCAAAGTTAATGAAATGAAATAATTTTTAGTTCGCGCTTAGCTTTGCTTATGTTGAATAGTAAACAAATGTTAATTTGAAATAAAGGATTTAAAGAAAGTTTTTCAAACAGTCTTCAACATAGTTTTTTCGTTTAACAGTCTTCAAATAGCGATTTTAAGTATATTAATACATGTTACACAAGGGAAACTGGTATTAATTTGTGAGTTCTTGAAACTAATTCGAGTCGTACGTTATTCTGGCTGTGTTCAGTCACATGAAAATAATTTCCGAGACATTAATGCTTCTGGTTTTCAACGAAAGTTAGGAGTCGTACCTCTTCTGAAAATTGTATCTGATTAAGGATGGTACAAATTGTATCTGATTAAGGATGGCAATTTTGTGGGGAGCTTACTAGGCTGTCATATGCAGGAAGACCTTGAAATTCGTTGCAAATTCAAAGAATTATACAGAAAAATTTAACTGTGATATCATTTTTATATTATAGATTTGATTAATTTTTTAATATTTAAGTATTACCATGGATTCTAACATTCCATAACCATTAACCCTCCTTTGCATGATGATGGGAATTTCCATCATAACATTTAGTGAATAAAAAAATTGTACTCAAAAATGGTGTACTGTAAATTGGTTGTTGCTAGCAACTTTTTTAACGACTATTTCGTAAAAAGGAACGTAGCTGTAATAAATAAATAAATAAAAAATAAAAAAGCAAATGTTACTATCATTATATCGGGTTTGAACTTGCCATTCCGCTGTTTGTTGTTGTTGGAAGAAACGTGCGATTTCTTGAATATTTTTATAACTAATCTGAGATTATTTTTTTACTACTAAAAGGCATTAATAAATGGAGCTTTTTAGAATAAAGGCATATTGAAGATTTTGTAATGAGCTTAAGGCATAAATTTGCATGATAATGGATATTTCCATCATACTGTTTTTTACTTATTTTATATTATAAATTTATACCAGAATTTTTAAAAACATTTTCTCCTTAATCTAGAGCCTGAAAAAGAGGTTAAAGATTCTCAAAAGGTGTTAGTTCTGAAATACTTTCTATTTTCCTCAATCTTTTTATCGCCGTTTTTCCTAAACAGAATAACCATAGATTAAAGCTGATCTTATATTTGATTTATTGAGCAGAATCTTACGCTTTATCGATTTCATGTTCTGGCGCACAATAAATTGCCTTAGATGAATACTGATCGATTTAGCTTTCATGTGAGAGTCAAATTATTATTTATTGCCTGGTAATAGACTTTGGTACTTCTGAGAGATGGATTGATCGGGTATAAGGATAGAATCTTATGGACGCGTATGCTATTTTCTGGTAAAAACAAGACATGTCTTATTTTTACGAAGGCATACCTTGAGCACTTTTTGGATTCATTTTTCCCCCATTTACTCAACGAGCCGGAGTAAAGCAAAACCAATTCTTTGACAAACTTTAACGATGATCCTGGATTGAAGCGTTTTTCTAAGAATGAGGCATCAGCAATAAAATGACCAAATGCAAAAGGTAGATTTTGGTATCTCATTAATACATAGATCTGAGATCTAAATGCATTCAACACTTAATTTTTAAAACTACGATAATAGATCGTATTGAAAATAAGGATATTTCTTTCATTTAAATAAAATTATCTGTAATGATTCTAATCTTTATAGCAATTATAAGTACCCTATTCTGTATAACAATTTTAATCTAGATTGATGATCAGGGTAATTTTATTACATGACATTTCTAAATGAGCTGTAAAAAAATGGCTCGGATTAAAGACAACTTTTTTTTCAAACGCGAATAAGACACATGGTATTATTCAAAAAATATATATACATCCTGGGCATTACTTGAAAAGCAAATTATTGTTTTAGAAGATTCATCTAAAAGAGCATCTAAAAATCCCTCTAATATCAAGATATCTTTGTATATCTTGGCAATTTTAGCACAATCAATTTGCACCTTGATAATGGAAGAGAGACCTAACAGCAATTTTACTGGTTTGAATCTTTGATTTGGTTAATGAAAACCGGCTTCTAAGTTTGCACTTGGATATATCATGGGAAAACGGGAAGGAAAGAGCTTGAAAGTTGAAACACCGGTTTTTTCTTTTAAATAAAATAAACGCAAGTATACCGAAAGGGAAAATGTAAACTAAAAAAATTGTAGATATCAAAAGGATCTATAAAATGACCGTTCGAACGTTATGATAACTTAATAGATTAGGAGAAAACTTTAAAAAAATAATGCTAATTTGTAAAAATATAATTCAGTATTTTTTTTTTAATTTGAGTCAATTTCTTAGAATTCCAGTTAAGTTTTTTCTATATAGAAGAGAATAAATGATAAAAATTTAAAATCAATATCTATTTTATTTTTTGAAAATGGAGCTTTGTTGAAAAAGCAAGGTCATCGGAAAATGCCTATAAGTACTTTTCTATCTACCTGAAAACCAGGAAAGGAAAAAAAATTGTATTTTAAAAGTGTTTTTCAAGTACTAAAAGGATTTCAAGCAGCATTATAATTGTCGGTTATTAAGGGGGGATGGTGCAAGGGAATGGAAATTAAATTGAAAAAAAAATTAACTTGGGTTATGGCGACAGATTCTCAAGAAACATTCAATAGTTAGTGTTCGTGAACGTAGTAAAATGAATCCAGACTTAATAATCGAGACATAATTTTAATTTCAATTTTAAATTTCACGCTTTTTGTTTTGAAAATTGACCATTGCGGTACTATCTAAAGTCATAGGATAACATTTTTAGAATATAACTTTTTTTCTGTCAGTAAAGTCGTTTTTAAAAAGGTAATGTAGATATCGATCTGAAATTTTCATTATTTATTTTCTTCTATGTAATACGTACTTGAGTATAATTTCAAACAATTCACTCAAATGAAAAAAATAAGAAATATATTTTGAAATTTGTTTTTTTAAAAATTACTCCTGATGTATTAAACTATCGTAACGATTGTAGTAGTTGTTTTTAAGGTCCTTGCCATTGGCAAGCTTGCTGAGGTAATTGGAGATTTAAGCCTAATCAGCGTCTCTTGTTTTGTAATAGCGCCAACTAGGGCCAAGAGTGCGACTTTTGCTAATCACTGATCACATTCACTTGCATAGACCCTTTTTACAGGGGGCACATTCACACGCCTCACAGAGAAAACAACCATGCACGAACCGGGACTCGAACCCAGGACGCCCAGATCACTGGGAAGACACGCTTCCCCTATGCCAAGACGCCAGCTAACGATCATCGTTACTATATTAAACTATTATAACGATTATAGTTATCATATTAAATCATTATAATGCTTATGGTTAGGATATTAAACTATTATAACACTTAAAAATATTATATTAAACTATTATAACGTTTATAGCTCTTATAGTTAGCTATTATATTATTATAAACTATCAAAGTCCCTAATTCACAGATCCTTTAAATATTTACAGTTTTTAGTTAAAATTTTCTCTCTAAGCAATATTTCTTAAATTTTTATTTAATTTCAGATTAACGGTATGCATTTCCCCCCTTTTTTAATGTTTTTCATGACAATTTGAGTAAACTATTTGTGACTCATTCTTATAGAAGTAGCTTTATTGTTAAATGCGAAACCTGTCCAGACCATGTGTGACAACACTAGAATAATTGTTCCTTTTGAAGATCTTATTATTCATACGCATACGCTCTAGAAATTATTTTTCCAATCTAATCGGTTTCAATCTAATCATTTCGTCTGTTTTTATTTTATCACTAATAATATTTTGATATTTAGATTTCTGATATATAATCATATGACCTTTTTTTGCAGTTAAGGCAGCTTATTTACAGAATTACAATCTTCTGTTCGATGATGAAAATATTTCAATATTGATGTCGGAATTTCGGAAAATACTTTCATTACAGATCGCTGCAAATTCTTTTCCGATCATTCTAAAGACAGTTGTTATTGAAATTTTGGTTAAGATCGTTTGTCTCAGAGGAAACGATTTCTGTTGTTGAGCGAGATAGTTCTTTCAAGTCTAATCATTTTTCAATTCCGAAAGAGTTTAAAATAACACCTGGAAATCGGCGACCTACTTCTTTTAACAATCGATCTTTCGTCTTTGAAAGCCATATAATCTTCTCTTTTCAAATTCTCTAGATGTTTTTTCCCCCGACTTTTCGTATTTCCGCTAATTATCTGTTTAATAAACAAGAGAACATGGAAAAGTTTCTTATGTAGCTAGTATTAGTTCATGCTTTAGATTTTAATTATTGAATGTTACGGTCTTTCCTAGGTTGATTTTGATTTATCCTAATTTGAAAGACACGGGGACTACTGAGGATCAGCTTAGTAATTTTGGATTGATGCTAGATTATATAGTTGATATTCTGCTCTCTAAATTTCCCCATTATACAAAAGTGAATTTAATTCAGGGGAATTGTTTTTTTTTTATGGTACAGGACAGCGATTTAAGTCTAATCAGCGTCTCTTGTTTTGTAGTAGCGCCAACTACGCCCAAGAGTACGACTTTTACCACCCATTCATCTCATTCGCTCGCAAAGTCCTTTTTAACAGGGGACCCAATCACATACCTTATAGATAGAGCATAGAAGAACAACCATGCCCGAACCCGGATTCTAACCCAGGACACCCAGATCACGGGAAGATGCGTACCCCTATGCTAGGACGCCGCCCTTCTGGAGAATTAATAGGAATAGGATTTAATTACATTGCATATGCCATTAATTTTCCTACACTTTTCTTTAGCAGCAAACAAAGTATTTTATCTTGTTAATATTTACATTATATGGTCAGGGTATTCGTCATTTAGGATATTTTCTTAAAGTCCTAAATAACCATAGAGTTTCATGCCAAATAAATTGGCTTCATACCGTTTTAGATAAAAGTATATCTAATTCTCATAACAGAGAAAAAATTAAGAAACAGAAAAAATCCATAACTTATCGGTCAACTTACAAAAATCACGATCGTAGTCTAACTAAGAAGGGTAAGTTGTCCTCAGGGCCCGACTTAGCCTAGTTGGGGCCTGGGCAAAAACATCTTTGGGGTCTCCTCTACTTCACCGCTTAAGTCATGAAAAACATTCGTTAAAGAAAGAAACGTAAAATAAAATCTCTTTTCGATTTGGCGGCCCCTCACTTATGTGGGGCCCGGGGCAACTGCCCTATATACCCTTGCCTTACTCATGCCCTGGCTGTCCCGGGCCCCAAATCGAATAGAAAGTATATTTTATGTTTTCTTCTTCATCGACAGTGAAGTTCGGTTCTTTATTACTGAAATAGTGAAGCAGAAGGGGATCCTCAAAGAAGTTTTTGCCCAGAGCCCCAGTTAGGCTAAGTTGCACCCTAATCAGGATACAAACTATGAGAATAGGTCAGACAAACAGAATCAAGTCATTTTTACAATGGACACACAAGGTACCAAATGCAAAGAAAGACAGTTACCGTGGGCTCTTTATCAGTAAATGAAGTTTATAAAAACGGATGGATAACAATAAATTGTTAATATGGGCATATCAAAAATCAAGCTCCAAATTTTGTGGACTGGTATAGTTCACTACTTGCATAGGATTATATGTATGGAAATTATGCACACACACATACAAATAAAAAAAACAAATAAAAGAGAGAATTACTGCAAAGAAATATTTTGCAATAATATAATTGAACAGTGTTTTTCTTTTTTGTGTGCGTGTGAGTACACTATTTCTCTTAATTTTAAAAATATAATTTTATGAAATTCAGTTTTTCTAAACAGTCTTGAAGTTTTCAGTTTTTCTAACAGCCAAAGATTCTAATAAAAATTTTTTTAGGAATTTAGCAACTTCGACAGACGCAGGCTAATTACATAAGAAAAGGTCACGACATCAAACGTCTAATTTATCTATAGAACATTTTAAAAAGGCTTTTTTCATCAAAGGTGATAAAAATGTAAAGACGTTAAATATTTTTTTCTCCATCGTGCTGAAATGAAAGCCACCCCTACGCTGGAAATCTATCGGAGGTCACACGCGATAACTGGTTTTTTCGAAGCAGACTAGAAGTTATTTGGCTTGTTGTTTACTGAGTGCAACGACAAACTCGCCCTTCTAAGCAACAGTAGCATTACTTACGCAATGTCATCCTGCGATTATCTGCAGAATTCATTAGCGGTAATGGTTGCGCCACTGCATTCTTAGATTACGAAACTTATTAATATTCTTGCTTTCTTACAAAGCACAAGAACGATGATAACCTTTTATTATTAGTATTTTTTTTCTGCAGAGAATAAGATAAGAACATGTTATTTAAAAAATAATTGCCGTTGAAAATTTATTTGAATGAAATAAGTAGAAAAGCCTTAAAGCAGAGGTTTTCAGCATTTCAGTTGATGGAATTCAGCTCCTAGAATCTGCTCAATGCCAATCTTAATTCCATTATACTACGAAATTATCTCTCATTCTTTATATAATAACATGTTCTT
>JAOUZG010047196.1:6419406-6436977 GCA_026289955.1 Argiope argentata
TAACTTCAAGGGTAGGTAAAATACGTAATAGGAAGCAACTTTTGTATAAAAATATGGGGTTGGAAATGAAAAATGTAAGTGGAACAAGTACGATTAAGTAAGTACAAGCAAGACAGGAAATTGTAGTCTATGAGATCCCAATTGACTCTAATGAGAACTTCAATACGAAACTTTCATTTACTGCTGCAACTATTCAGGAAAAACCAGGTATCTTCCAAATAATATGCCAATAATTTACTAGACAATGCCATGCCTATATCAATGCTTGTAAAGGCCCATTTGTGCTCTTATTGTAATATTATGCAAGTAAATAACTTTTTTTTTATTTCTTCAGCATTTTAGTTTTCCGCCAAAACTTTTTGTTTCTGAAATACAAGAAGTCCTTTTTATGCGTAATTTATCTATCCTTAAAGTTTGATTTAGGGTAAAAACCCTGTGTGTGTGCGTATGTGCTCGCGCGATTAAGAGTTAATAATATTTTTGATTGTGATGACATACTAATCTAATTTCATTTGGATTTACTGGTCATAACTTTTAGAAAGAAACGTTTATTTGAGAATGCATTTGTAAAATATAATTTTATTGATAATATCTCGCTTCGTAAATAAAAAAAAAAAAAACACGTGTGCTTTTAAGAGCATGATATTTTTAGAATCTATTTAATATTTTTTAAACAATAAACACTTGCATGTCATCAATATATTTTTTATGTATTTATGATTCAATGTTCACAGTTTCATTTTTTGTTTCATTGATACCAAAGCTATGTCTTGCACTCTGAAAGTTCTAAACCGTAACCCTTTTTTCTAAAGTACGTCTTCACTTTAAATAAGAATTTTTTTTAATTGGACACTTTAGATAAATAACTAATACATAATTAAACTTTTAATAAGATCACTTTAAATAAATAAATTTTTTTAATTGGACACTTTAAATAAATAACTTATGCATAAGTAAACTTTTAATAAGTTCACTTTAAATAAATAACTAATACATAATTTAACTTTTAAAAAGTTCACTTTAGATAAATAACTAATACATAATTAAACTTTTAATAAGTTCACTTTAAATAAACACATTTTTAATTGGACAAATTCACATTATGTTTCGTACAGCACCCCCCATCTTGTAATTTTTATGGAGTTACACTGACTGTCCAAATATTTCAACAGAATATATAGCTTTCAATATACGTTGGTTGAGGTTTTCTTTACTCAACTACCTCTTTTTTATTTAACCTTATTACCTTAATTACACTATTACCTATTTATTTCCCTTATTGCTTTTGTTCAGTTTTAATCAATAGTACATTTATCTGTAAAACACACTCTTAGTTTTCAGTGCAGTTTATTTCCGGGGAGGATGTTGCGCCAGAAATAAACTAAAAGTACTCATAAGTAATGCGCAAGGACATTCTTCGCGGTGTTGTAAGTAATGAGCTTTTCAATTATTGCTTCACTGGTTCCAATCCTCTCAAACCATGAACGTAACTGAGACACTCTGTGCGTTGTATGTCACAGAAAGTCTTCGTCTTAGAAGGATAATTCGCGAAATAAATAAATCATTGCAAAACGGAATTAGAGTGATTCCGAACTTTCCGACATTTCGATAATGAATCGTCGTTAGTCACAGTTGAAAAAGATCATCTTTCCGGTGACAGTATATATATAAAGAGTTGAACGCATGCAGCTTGCAATTTGAATGCTTGCGTGTTTTTATGATTTTCAGCACAATTCATCACTCTTGCTATACAAAGTAAATGCATTTTTTTAAAGCCTTTACTGCGCTATCCTTTTGTAACAGCTATACTTCATCGTTTGCGAACTGAGATATTGATGAAAGGTATTTGTGTGGTAAGATACATACTATCATGGAAATGGTAAAAATGTAGCTTAATTCGATGTATGGAATTAGAATCAATTTTAGAGTAAAAATTACCAAAATTATTGGAAATAGAAGAGTTATTATTTTTAGAGACAATTTACAGGGTTTCCCAAGCAAAACCGGATAAACTCTGCACAGTCAGATTCTTTGTTTGGAATATATAAAAATTGCCCAGAAAACTGTGCCTCTATGACCCATAATTTTCGAGAAAAATGCGAGAGAAAATGTATGACGTCATATCCGGTTTATGAATTAAACCTTTATTCGAAGCATGAATATCAGTATTTGCATGATTTTAAATAGAAAGACGTTCAAAATGTCTTCCACGCATATGAAAGCATGCATGCGCGCGTCATGCAATGATTGATTGTACACGTTCTGGCATCGCAGTGTCCACAAAAGTAATTGCACTGTGGAGACGAATGGACTACGTCCATTTCTAAAGTAACTGAGTCTCGACAAACCAATTCCATTACATGGTCTCATAGGAAGAAATCAGAAGGGGTAAGATCTAGAGATCGTGGTGGTCATGAAATAGGACTGAAACAAGAAACGAACACCCAATCTGGCTGTCGAATAAAGGTGTTTTTTTTTCGTAAACCGGATATAACGTCATACATTTTTTATCATATTTTTATCGAAAACTATGGGTCGTAGAGGTACAGTTTTTTAGGCATTTTATGTCTTCCAATCGATCTGACTGCAGAGTTTATCCGGTCTTTCTGGGACACCCTGTATATTGAATATATGGTGCGGTAAGTTTCAAGTACTAGTTTTTTATTATTATTATTAGGCTACTAATTGACTTTGTAGTTGATGCTACATTTTATATCTAAAGCATTTCAATGCATGCTTTACTAGTGAGCAAAACAGAAGTTTTATTGGATACGACAGGCAGACGAATATTCTCAAACTCTAATAGATAGATGGGCGAGAAACTAAACGACATGAAATATCAAATAAGATTATTTTTATAAGTTTATAGACGCTAATATTATCATATTTATCACAACTCTGTTCTTCCTGTGCGGATTGCTTTACATTTTATAATTTTTAATTTCTCAACAAATACACTCATCTGACTGAGATTGAGCGGCCGTGGTGACCTGGTAGCAAGGTCTCGGCTAGGGAGTCGAACGGTTTCAAGTTCGAGACACGATTCCACTGAAGAATCGTCGTGTAAGGAGATCAGTTGTACGTTAAATCTCTCATGGCCAAACATGATCCCGCTGGAGTGGCGTCATGGGGAGAGGGGGTGTTAGCTCGTGTGTCATCCTCCTCATCTGACAGCGGTTCAAAATTAAGAAGTCCGTCCCAAAATAGCCGTAGTGTTACTTTACAACGGGACGTTAATATAACTAAACTTAACTGACTGAGGTTGAAAGTAAGCTAATAATTTTTCAAAGCCCGTGGAATAGCTGTACGCGTTGGAAATTATTAATTACCCGTAGTAATTAACTAACAATAGAGACTGCAGAGTGTAAAGTCGATTATTAATTTCAATTTATCAACCAAAAGTAGTCGCATGTTCTTGATTGCAAGATGAATCTGCAAATAAATTTGTATTGAAAATATTTATATTCAATTTAAATGTAGAGGTCTGTTAATATATGAAATTTATAGTAAATTATTTTCTTAAACTTACTTAGTCGAATGACCTTTTAATTAGTATTCATTTCGTTCATACAAAGCACTTAATTTTGCATGGTGGACGAGAAATATAACTCATAATTTTAACCTTTGAAAAGTTATTCACTTGTATTTAATATTTTTAACCCTTGCTTTTGCTTGTGTTAAACGTTTTATGCAGTATCCACTTAAATAATGTTAACCTTTTAGAAGCTATTCCCCATTTGTATTTTTTGCCCATGCTCCTGTTTGGGTTAAACGTTTAGATGTAGTATCTTATTACTGTTCTCGCATTTTACTTCTGTTTTAAAACCTTATGACATATATTTTCAAATTTATTCATTTATTATTTGTATCATTCATAATGTTCTCTTAATCTTTACTTTTTATTTTGTGCAGTGTGCTCAAACAAGATTCTTGCTCCAATAAAAACCAAAAACAAAACAACTTACGCATGATTATAGTTATATAATTAATCTCTTAAGAGTGTAAAAATTCAATTTATAATCATATTATTTCAAACAAATGTGCAACCTTTTGAATATATTCATTGTTTTGACATCGAAGATTAAGAATAAGTAAATAAACAACAACAAAAGAAATTAGAGGCACAATACTATTTAAATAATTAAGTCCTGCCTACCCGACGTGCAAAGAGAGGCGTGATGATTGATGCTCGCCTCACCAGAATGTCCATATCTAGAACAAAAAATCTTGTGGGTGTTGCACCAACCACGATGTCAAGCGTTATGAGAACCTACACAAACATGGGGAAGGTATCCTCTGCGTAGTGGAATAGTGGGCAGAAATCGATGTTAGCAGACAGAGAGATGAGCGTTGAGGAGAATAATTGCCCCAAAACATAAGATAACATTGCAACTAATAATCTCTGAGAGGAATACCAATACAAATTTTCTTTTCTAGAGAAAACAGAGATCAAGAGTCTCAATTATACAAGGAATCATACATTACGATAATTAAATGAGCATCAGGGGCAAATAAAAGTTAGTTATATACACTGCTCAAAACAATTAAAATATATTGAGATTGTGGGTTGATCCTTCACTTGGAGAATTGTTTGGATGATTGATACATTATCGACAGACGTAGTAGACTAAATAAAATAAAAATGGCATTTGTTTGGCAAAAAAAAAAGGAAAAAAGCATTTCATTGAGCGTTTGGGTAGAAAAGAAAACACTCACGCACGCACAATTTTTGCTTATGAGAAAAACTAATTTTTTAAAAAGATGTTTCCTTAAAAGAAAATCTCTTTTAGTACGGGAATATGATTTTCCCGGACGGCCAGCAATGCCGAACACTTTTCAGGCATCTAATAAATGAGGAGGCTATTAATGAGGGTCTGTCTTATTATGACCCACAACTCCAGAAGAGTTCTTTCCAGTTCTTGGTCAGTTTGTAAGGGTAGTAAGCAATTCACCTGCCTAGAATGTCCCACACATGCTCGATAGGGCTCATATCCAAAGAACAAGCTGAACAATCCATTCGTAGGATTCCTTCCTCCAAAAGGAAATCATTCACCAAGTTAAACGAAATGGCTCTGCAATTGTCGTCCATTAACATGCAGTCATCTCCGATGACTGCAGCATAAGGGACTACAACAGGTCTCAGGATCTTATCCTTATACCGGCGCCCGGTCAGAGTTCCATTTCGAATGATATGGAGATCGGTGTACCCATCAATGGAGATATCAACATAGACCATCACTCCTCCTCCGCCAAATCTTGCATTTTCGTGCACGAATGCAGGATTGTTTCTAATGCCACTTTCTCTCCAGATGAAAATACGCCTATTATCAGGATGATTAGAAAAACGGGACTAGTCAGAGAAAAGAAAATTGCGCCATTCATTTCTCCTCCAAGTCACATTCTCTGTTGCCCCCTCCCAGAGGGCACGACGATGCCTTGCTGTCAACGTGATAAATACCATTGGTCGGTGAGCATACAGATCTGCAGGGTGAAGGCGGTTTCGGACAGTTTTTATGAAATGGTAGTGCCAGTAGCCGAGCGAAGATGTTGTTGTTGAAGAGTGGCATTCATATTTCGGTGTCTCCGAGCTGTTAGTATTAAATGACGGTCTTCATAGGGGATTGTTTCACGTCTACTTTCTTGCCCTAATCATCGACCTCCATTTCCAGTCTTTAAAAAATGGTTCTAAATCCTAGAAATCACACTTGATGACACTTCAATGGTATCAGCTACTTCGGCTTGTGTTTGCTCCCAACCCCCTCTAACCGGCCAACAACTCTCTAAGCTTCTGATTCGGTTAAATGACTTCGTTCAGATAATGCACGCATCGAAATTAAGCGTTTACTGAATGTGATCATTCTTTTCTGCTTTGTGTTACATAAGGGGAAAGTGAAACCAAATTCGCTACCGCTAAAGTGTCGTCTTTGACGTCAAATTCAAAATTTGCTTACTATGAAGGTTGAAAATACGAAAATTAGCATTTGTGACGCCCTTCTTCCGCTTATATATACATATATACCTTCTTCTATTTTATTCACACACACACACGCACACTATTGCTTATACCGTTATTTTATACAAGACTTACAATAACCTTTAATTGTTTTGAGAAGTGTATATAACTATTAAAGCGATTTATGTTTTAAATATAGTTAAAAAAACTATTTTTCCTTAGACTAAGCAGAATTTAATACGTTTAATAATGAGCTGTTACAAAGGCATACAATTCCTTTAAGGATTTTTCCTGTATTTTTTATGTAGTGCATTACATAGTGAGAAATAAAAAATACATTTCGTTTCAACATACCTTCACAGTGAATATCTTGTAAAACGAATTTTTAAATCTAAAAAATTTTATCCATATAATCAATACAGTTGCTGTACTGAAAAATTATTTCTGAAATACTATCAATATTTTATGAAAAAAAAAACAGAAATCTATTAATAGAAATTTTCACAAAATATACTGCAAACATTATATATATACTTGGTTGTATTAGATAGAGACCTGGAATTTTTAGTACATCAAGATATATATCGGCTTTAAGTCTTCTTTATTGAGATACAAGTATAAAAGCTTATATATACATATATATCTTAAATTAGGCCATATTAGTTTATTCTAAAATTTTCTCATATTTCTTGATCCAAATTGCACTTTATTTCATTATCTCTAACATGCGATCTAAAAATTATTTACATTTTAGTTCTTTAGCTACAATCGAAAGAATAAAAAATCTCTAGTACCCATGGCATAACCTTCCAAAGATACCCAAGATTCCTTTTTCTGAACTGGCAAGGATCAAGAAAATCCCTATAAGAATCTCCTAGTAAAAGCAATAAAGGGAAAACTTTTCTCACCTTTCTGTTGTGTTCCGATGCAGATAAACGCTTTTCATTACATCTTTCAGAGTACAAACCATGCCCTGCTATGAAAATTTAAATTGAATTTCTAGTTTGTCTTCTCTTCAGCCTCTCATCTGCAAACTAGGTAATACATATATGAAAGAGAAACCTCCATATTTTTAGATCAAAATACTTGCAATAAAGTTAGATGAAGTCTATTAAATATAAATTTAGTGATTTTAGTTCTAGCAAATGAATCGGAAAATGGCTGACTCATTATAACACGCCAGCAAGAGCTAGTGTGATCTTCGAACTGCTGATTTAAAGAAGCTAATTCCATACACGAATTTACCTTAATCCAATACTTTCTGACCCCAAAACCGAGGTACTGTGAATTCCAGCAAACGTTGAAAATTGTTGCTTATCTTGAATTCGAATAGTGTGAACAAATTCTCATAAGAAGAAATTTGAATGAATTCTCTGTTATAATATTAGTGCAATGACACATATATTTCAAGATCAGCTCAATTCTTTTAAAATGCCAGATTTGAAAAATCATTAAAAGAGCTAATTAGGTTAATAAAGAAAATTTCAGAGAACTTAATGATATTAAAAAAATACACCTTCTTTTTAAATTAAGAAATATTAACTACTAATTTAAAAAACACAAGTTGAAATGTAAATAATAATAATAATAAATAAAAATTTTGTGACAGTGCTATATTGCGCATATAAAACTAGAAGCATGCAAGACTGTATACTGCTAAGAACTCAAACAATATATGTAAATTTCGAACTAAGTTTCTGAAGTAGCGAGTTCTGTGAAGTATTTTTATTTCAGTTAGTTGTGCATCAGTACTTAATTATTATTATTTAATTATGTAGTAAATTTAATTGTAATCTACTTCAGCTGAAAACTCAACGAATTATTTTAACTAAGAAGCGGAGATTAATATTACATATCCAGCATTTTTCTACAAAGTGAACGATATTTCCTAATGAAAGTTGATTTTGAAGGATTTTTAATTGTCATAGAGAAGTCTCAAAATGTTTATTGAAGGTCAAATGAATTTCCATTTTCATTTAATATTTGCTGCTTAGTCAGGATACGACTGATAATAACTATAATAAGGAAATTATCTTCATTGCATTATTATTTTCATTCGAAAATTCAACCTATATTTTTTTATTTGAAATTCATACATATTCCCTCGACTGGAAAACGAATGAGTGACAGGTGGAGCTGTAAGGGAAACACGCTTGGAATTCCTGATCCAAGCCTTTTGCGAGGGACCGTTCCGTAATTATCAACTCTCGAAGCATCAGAAAGAAAGAAATAACAAGCTCTAATGGAAACCTGTAAAAAATACGAACGTTAGAACTTTTGCATGACAAGAAAAGAAATACTTTAAAAAGAAATGAGAAAGGAAATAAGTTTTATATATATATATATATATATATATATATATATATATATATATATATATATATATATATATATATAATATTTCTGAAAATTACATTTTTAATGGTATTAATTTTTTTAAACAAATAAAAAGTATTCCAATGGGAACGTTTTTTTTAAGTGCCCTAGCAAACATTTTTTTACATTACTATGAGAAAAAAAATCATTAAGCTTAACTTAATTAACGGATGGAGGTACATAGATGACCTCCTGCTAATTAATGTAGAGAATACGAATGTAATAACAAACTGCTATCCAAAAGAATTAATTTTAATAAAACAAATGAAAAACAAAACGAAGCTAATTATCTTGATTTAAAAATTAAAATTGCTAACGGTAAAACACTGGTGGGTTTATATGACAAAAGAGACGAATTCAGTTTTAAAATAATGAAACTTTGCAATTATAATTCTAATTTAAACTCAAAATTTTTTAAAAATATAATATTTTCACAATTTAACAGAATAAAAAATATTTGTAATAATAAAAGATCTTATATAGAAGCTACAGATTGTTTTTTTTAAAAATCTAGCCAATAATGAATTCCCAAGAAATTACTGTAATATTGAAATTTTAACTAAAGAAGGTTTAAATCTCTTCAACTAACCCACTAGTAGGCACAGAATTTTACAATAAATTAACAATTTTAAGAAGATAATTTTTCAATTCCCCGGGTCCGCTATACGCTGGCTTCTCCTTTAAAATCTACACT
The DNA here is from genome assembly GCA_026289955.1 of Argiope argentata. Lineage (NCBI taxonomy): Eukaryota > Metazoa > Arthropoda > Arachnida > Araneae > Araneidae > Argiope > Argiope argentata. Next base: position 6,428,430 of record JAOUZG010047196.1, read on the forward strand.
TACATTTAATTTCAACAGGACTTTCCCGTGCTTCTAAAAATCAGAGGAAAATACAATTAACTTTATTGTATTAAAAATCTTCTCCCCATGTTTGCCTTTTATCCATGAGATTGTAAACATAAAAAAACTTAAAATATTTTGAATTAAAAAAAGCCCGAAATCGAATAATCTACGCACTCCTTAGCTAAAACTTCAGTCTTCGTCTCGGGGGTGGGATTTGACGACCTAAACTAATCTCTGATTGGACAAAACAGCTCTTCTACACTATCCTTCCTGATTTAGCATTCGCTTCAATTTCTTCCAGTCTGTTTCATTTGCTCTTTAACACTGCTTGGGTGCACATCTCTCTCTTAAGGGTATGTTTTAGGCTTCTTATTTTCTTACTTGTTCTTTTGCTAATATTGGTTTGTTTTTTATTGAATTTAGTATTTTGTGATATATGTTTTTTCTTCAATCTTGAATTTTATTTGTGAGTTTTTTTTCTAATTGTTTGTTTGTTTGTTTGTTTGTTTTCTAATTGTCTTTTATTTTTTTTTGTGCTAAAAATTGATGCTTCTCTTCTACTTTAAAATTTGGAATTTTTCGGGTCATAAAAGAGTTAATTTTTTAGACAATAGTCTACTCTTTACAGAAAAAAATTCCACTTTTTATTGGAATTCCTGCTTGATGGTGACCCTTGAGAAAGTCATCAGGCCGGTTTTCTCATTTTTTCACTTACATATCTGTTTTTTCTTCTTCTTCTTTTATATATATATATAAAAGTCAATTCCTATTTAGGCCAACAAAGAATAATTTCATTTTAGTTATTTTTTACTGAATAATTACAATTTATATAAACAATTTATCAAAAAATAATAATAATGATTTTCAAAAGAATTGAACTCAAATTCTTCACCTTCACGTGAAAATAACTGAAACCATTGCATTTTACCGATTGAGCTAATCCCTGTCGATTTCAATTTTCATTAGAAACTGCTAAAACTCTATTTATATTATTAAAAATTAATTAAATTTATTTAATGAATTAATATTTTAAAAAATTGTATAAACGTCAATATATATATATATATATATATATATATATATATATATATATATATATATATATATATATATATATATATATATATATATATATATATAGAATGTGTGTGAACTAATAGTCGGAATTGAAAAAGAAAGAAACGAAAGGGGGCGAGGTTATGGGAAAGAAGACACTCGCAGAAAATTAATAATTACTAGTGAACTATTACATTAATTTGAATATTCTTTTGTGTAAATTTACTCGTTGAGATGATGTAAAAATATGATCATTTTCCGTAGAAATTATTTTAGAAGTCATTTAGACGTATTCTTATTAAGTGGAAAGAACAAAGCAGAACAATGCCATCTGTAAAGGTTTTGTTTAGTTAAGTTATATTAACGTCCCGTTGAAAAGCAATACTAAGGCTATTTTGGGATGAACCTCGTAATTTTGAACCGCTGTCAAATGACGAGAACGACATCTGAGCTGGCACTCTCCTCTTCACACCACACCATAACAGCGAGAAGACGTTTGACCTGGCAATTTTAACGTGCAACAGAACCCCATACACGACAGTTCATCGGGGGAATCGGGTCTTGGACTTGAATACCTTACGGCTCACGCGCCGAGACCTTACCACCGGACACCACGGCCCCGCTATCTGAAAGGGATACGAACGATTGGTGTTCCACAGCAAGATATTTTATTACATTAATGTATTATAGAAAATTGAAAATCTCTTAACATTTTCGAATATTCACTTTATTTAAATATTTTTAGAGACTGTAAGGAAAATTCTTTTTAAGCACTAAAAAAACAGTAAGCAATCTTTTTCATGATTTTTCTAAAAAAAAAATATGGAATACGAGTCTTTGGAGTATGCGAGAAAGTTCAGAAAAAGGGAGGGAGTTAAAAAATTCTTATGTAGTTATTTGAAATAGAAAAAAGGTTTGTAAAAAATTTAAAACTGCTTTAGAATTATTTAAAACCATTTTACTTATTTTTATTATTTAAAACTATTTTAGAAACGATTTGAAACTAAGAAGAATACAAATGTCTTCTTGCTTTGTAAACTGATATAAAAGCAAAATTGTAATGCTCTCTCTTAAAACAATAATTACTCCTCCCCCTCCCCCAGTCCCTCTCTTTCACATAGTCACAAATTTTCTCAGAAGCATTAAAACATCATTTTTATGACTATTAAACTTGAATGAAATCTAGGATCAATAAAAGCGTTTTTAAAATTTTTTTTAAATGTGATCCTTTCCCCTTAAAATCATCGTGAATAAATCGAAATGCAAGTCAAGTCTCAGAGGAAAAAAACCCCGAGGAACACATTTGATTTACAGTCAAATCGTTATTCGATATATTATCACATGCAGAATAGTGTAAAATACAGATAAGTAGATAAAATTTATCAGATATTTATGTTCCTGTCTGCCAGATAAAAAGTAAAAATCTTAAAAGCGCGATAAAGAAACGAATAATCGTAAAAATGAACTGCTCTGTGAATAAATTTTAAACATCTTGGAGAAATAAAGAATGATATCTCTTTCAGATTAGATTCGTTTTATATGAAATTTTTTTATTATAATAACAAATTTTCTAAACCATTTTTAATTCCCCAGAAACGGTTCCTATTTTTTTTTACCACATAACCGAAACATTCACCATAAATCCATCATTCTTCATTTAATTCATTTTAAAAGTCAGAGCAAATTAAAATGCCTTTTAAACTACATACGTATAAGTAAGTATAAGTTTCTCTGCCCAAAATATTTGCTTTATTTAAAGTTACAAATTTGTTCGATTTCTTTTAAATTCATTCACAGAAATCCATTCTTTTGCATAAAAACTTATATTAAGAAAAGATCTTCGATTTCTCAGATTTATTCAGCATTTAGTAATCAATTGTTTAGAGTATTATTTTATAATTTAGAAAGATTTTTTTCTTTTAAGAAAGGATTAGGCATTTTAACGTTCATCTCTCCTTTCATCAATTTAACAATAATTTGTTTATTTAACTAGAAATTTTTAAATCTTAGATTCGAATCATCAATCGATTCAAGTAGAGATCATTACGATTGATGCAATAAAAATAATTTCAATTGATAACATCATAAATCCTGGACATGCCTATTCAATCAAATGGCACTTGGAATCGGCTCTTTATTTTTGTTATTATAGAGATATAAGTGTATTATTATTATTATAGAGATATAAGTGTATTATTATTATAGAGATATAAGTGTATTATTATTATAGAGATATAAGTGTATTATTATTATAGAGATATAAGTGTATTATCATTATAGAGATATAAGTGTATTATTATTATAGAGATATAAGTGTATTAACAATCACTCCGCTTGAAGTTGAAGTTTGAAGCCTCCAGCACTGACTTCGTTGTTAAATATGCCCAAAACCAAAAATGGCTACCTCTTCTGAATTTTTTTCTTACATATAATTCCTTAACATCTGTCGGACATTGGCAACCAAACAATGAAAATAAAAAAACACTATAATAACAGCACTTTGCATATCTTGTAAGATGTCTTTGTTGCTATGAATTATAATTCCGTAGTAGTTTCGCAATTCATCGATGCAGCGACAGGACAATTTTAATTTTCTACTTTGCCCTTTTGTAAATTATTTCCAGTTTTTGAAAGAAAGTTTCAACTCTTTCCTCTATAAGCCCAGTATATGTTAATTTTTTTCAAAATTTGTAACATAAATGCCCTTTATTACATGTAATACGCATCAAAACAGCAAAATATTACAATTTTAAGGCTAATTTTGAATGCTATTTTCAGTTTGGTTTTGCTTTAAACGAATTATATTATAATGGCTGTAACTTTTTTTCTAATAAATTTAAGAAAAAAAATGATAAGCGATTTTGAAAGTAAAAAATGTAATCTATGGGGGGGGGGGGCGCTCAAAATGGTTGGAAATCGTTATTTTCAACATAATCGGATACCTTACACTTTCTACAGAATCTTAATGCAAAGTTTGGCTGCCTTTAATATCTTAAAGACATAACCTGACGAAAATTTTCTTATCAACAAGAAAAATCTGGAAATTTACAAAGAAGTAAGAATGACGAACTATTAAATTTGGAAATTTTTCCCAAAAAACTTTATTTTTGGAGTCAAAAATAAGGAACGATTATTTCCCATTTCCTACGGGAGAGGTTGTACTGTGGCCGGCTCCGATTATTCAATATTTCTATGTTCCTTCGAGTGAGTCGGAATAGATATTTATGATATCTAATAAATAGAAATATCAAAACTTATATAAAGATGCACGCCCTCAAGATGGAATTTTATGGCGTATCAGTATCGAAATTCTCTTCACTTCAAATCTATGAGATCAGTTATTGCTTTACCATAGAGAAGAATTATTTTTACAGTTTGTCTTCCATAAAGGTTAAAGATGAATCTATCTTTGTGAGCATTCGAACTAAAAAGAATCTTGTTACCTTTCTTTTGATTTAAGACACAAGAGTCTTTTCTGTTTTTCGTTATTTCAAATCGAGAAACTATTGTTATCTTCCAAGTAAAATTTTCTTCTTTCAAAATAAAAAAGATAAGAAGACAGATTCCGTGAGAAAATACAGGCTGCGTTTTCCTTGCCCATAGTGAAAGATAAAAAGAGTTCATGAAATAAGGCAACTGTACTGAAGCAATCTTACGTGAACTGGGTAAGAATGGGAGTAAACCGATGGATTAAAGGGGGAAATGAGAAATCAACATCTTTCACACCATCATGACATCATATACATTTGCAATCAATATGATATATTGTACAAATGCACTTTCTGTTGACAATATCAACTCATTTATAAATATAGACGTGTGACTTGCTATATTCGGAGTATTGCTATATTGGAAATATCTAGAGTCAACAAAACATAAAGGTACAAAATTTATTCCTTGATCTATGAATCAGTTTTAATTCCGATCTTATTAGGAGCATATAATGTTATTTCATTCCGTATGAAAATGTTGAAGTCTCATGAGATCCTTTAGGTTACCCTAGGTGCCTATCCTTTTGCGCTATAAATTCATCGCTACTTTTACTGAATTAAACATTAGATATAAAGACATCTAGAATTCCTAGACGTACACCTTCACACACACTGCAGCACTTAAAAGGTCTAGATAACTCAGTAAAAACAAGGCAAAGCTTGGGATTGTTTATTTTGATATCGATAGATGGCTCTTCTTTCTCAGATTCGAAAAACCTCCATATATTTGAGCATGCGTCAGGAGGCTTTATTTCGTCAAAAAAGGGGTGAATGGAATGATGAAAGGAGATGTTTGCATTTAGCAACAGAGTGAACTCGGATTAGTCGTAGAATTACTGTTCAACAACGGATTTAAAACCCTCTGCGCTTTTGCGCATGTGTTAGGATGGGTTTAATTTGCCAAAGATGTGGTAAAAGAAAAGGTGAAAGGAGGAGATGTTTACATTTGCAAGAATCGCGGTTTTATGAGACGAAAACGTTACAGAAGGATGAAGGCACTAATGCAATGTGCGACAGGAATAAGTAATTTGCCGTTTTCTGCTTCTTGGTCACAATATTTAATGATATTATATAAAATTTTCTTCGTACCACTCCTGAAAGTTTTTTTTATCACTTGAACAAGCCACAGATCAATACGAAATTTTGAGTTAAAATAAAATGCGGACAGAAATAACACAACACTCACATATATGGGAAAATAATTGATCTAAAAACCATCTAATAGAAAAAATTCAAGGTCAACGGGAATACTGGAATTGCGCTCATCGTTCCGCGTCTCATAACATGGAACCGTTGAAATGTGGTCGTTTCAGAATCCGTTGACGAATAGTAGAAGGCGTACTAACTGCTCCTTTTTTCCCACTCTTTAGCGAAGTACTAATCATTGAAAAGTACTAGTTTCGAGATCCCGAAGCGAATAGTATTTTAGGGTAGCAAAAACAAAATAGATAGGACTTGCGAACGACTTGTGGGTTCAGGGAGGTTTGGGATGCGAAGATATCGAAAAAGATTTCTGGCGTACTTTGTGATATAGATATCTTGTATTATATTCTTGATGAAGAATTTATAATTACAAGCAACTGCATCCTGACTGAAAAAATAGTCTTATGCAAGAGATCAGAAGTGGATAATTGCACAAAAAACAGAGAAGCCGTAAACAAAAGAATTACAACTCAAAATCTAGATCCTTTATTGAAGAATGAAACATTAAATACATACTAAAGCAATCGACAGGAACCAAATTTGAAAAATAATTTTTTTCTCTCATCATTACACCGCAAGAGTGGATTTCTTAAACTGTTTGAGACTTGTATTTTCTTCAAGTATCATGTTTCTCTTCAACAAAGCGAAGAAAAATAATCTGATTGACGTTGCCATAGAAAAATGCATAGAAGAGAGGAAAAGAATGGTTAAACCAGACAATCAAGGCAATTAAAAACAATTCGAAGAGCAGCTTTTCGTGAACCTGCTCATGGATGTAGAAGAAAGGAAATAAAAAGAAATGGAAAGAAACAAAAAGTAGATATAAAAGAAAAAAAAAGGGAAAAGAAAAATATAATTAAATAAATATAAGATAGAAAAAGAAAGACAAGAAATTTTAATTGTTGATATTGTACTTAGAGAACGAAAAAAAAGTTTTAAAAAAAAGTGAATAATCGTGCAGTGAATACTGAGTTTAATGTGAAACTGAAAATTGATTTGTACAGCATATTACAAAAATTTGATTTAAGAGCTAGTTATTATGAATTTTTATCTTATTCCACTTAAAAGACAAGCAAAAAGAGCAGACACCGAGAAAATATATTGGGTTTCAAATTATGTTGAATTATTACCAAGTGAAAGGTCACGGACTATTAAGAGAAAAGAAAAGGAGTTGATTAGAAAGTGACACAAAATAAAATCCCTCTTATTGTATAGACGTAAATTACACCAGCAAAATTTTGGCTGTTATCCGTGAAGTGTAATAATGCCCCAGTAGGAATGTGAGATGGTTTTGCAAACAAAATAAATAAATAAAGACCATTTCCGCGAGTGGATTCCTGAAGTAAATCTAAGAATTTTTGAGGAGTTATCCAACATAATAATAACCGAGAAGATTAACGAGTCAAGAAATCTCAAATAATTTGCGAGCAAATGACTACAAAAATGTTCAAAATGTTGTTGTTAAATGAGCAACTGGAGTTTTTTGAAGAAATCTTTCAGACAGGCGCTATTGTTATTACTATGGAGGAGCAAAGAAAACGGAAGATTCACTCTTCTCCGGAAAAGGAAGAAAAACACAAGGCTCCTAGAAGAGATCAATACAATGTCAGAAACAATGCTTGAAAAGATTGTCGTGTCTGCGCATTATCCTATAAGGCAAGGGACTGTCTCAACAGATATTCAGGACAATCATCAAACAAAAAGGAGTAGAATCCAGGGGAAGATGATCTAATAGAGCAAATAGAATCAAACTTCGTGAAATCAGAAAAAATTAAACTACAAGTAAACTAATTTCAGTATATCACTACCTAATCAAACAGCAGTCAGTTGAAAATTTTGATCCCCTCGCGGGACGAAATAATAAAATGAAAGTCGCATAAAAAATAACGATGGACAAAGTTGTATTTAACAACGCTTCTGTTTTTAAAAAAAGAAACTGAGTAGACGAAGTGCTACGTTTCCGCATTTTTGAAATAATCACAGAGTATCCGCAAGAGCTCAAGAACAGTTAGTCATTTCAACTAATATTTTGGAACTACTAAAAAACTCAATTACGGAAGAAGAAAAATGATTAACAAAATTAATAACATCTGAGTTAGGACGGACAAAGAACAAGAAGTTAAATGTTGCTATGAGCAATAATGAAGATGAAATAAAAAGAGAGATGACAGCGATTAGCGGCAAAATTATATATTCCGCATGGTACGTTGGGGCAAAATATCGGCACTAACTAGAAGGAATCCTCAATTTCTTCTGTGTTTAGGTGTTTGAGGTGGTGTGGCTCTGGGCGTCACATCAGAGGCCGGTTGGTCGCAGGGTTTTTTTACATCTCGAATCCATTAGAAATTTTTTATAAAACTTATTGGAGGAGCCGTTTTCGCTTCTTGTCAACCTTTCTGAAAACTATCTTTCAAAAAGTGCAATCAGCATTTAAGCTCTTCAAATATGACAAAACAAGCCAAAATAAATCAAGCTGATAAGTTAGAAACAAAATTTGATCATATTTTTTCGAAATTAATAGGTTTAAAAATTTTATTTCAAGTAATCCACATGACAACATGAAAACGCACAAAAAACACGACAACTTGAAACAACAAGTACATTACAAGTACACAAGACAAAACTTGGAGATAAAGTTCAAATTTCAGGAGACAATGAGTATTTGTTTCTTTATACAATGTTTCTGCTAATCTTTTCATTGCACTTCGTTTGTATATAGAATGAATAAACTGCTTACTCGTATTTCAATTCATGAACAGTAATTCAATTTTTTTAGAATTCTCCTTTTAAGTCTT
>JAOUZG010047196.1:6436987-6448329 GCA_026289955.1 Argiope argentata
AACAAATTCTAGCTCTAGTGATATTAATATGGGTCTCTCATTTTCATCTCCTTTCAAATTTACCATTTTTACGTCGAATAAAAGAACTCATGAGTAAGTTAAATGTGCAGAAAGGAATGACGTTTCTTTTATCTTTTCCAATAGTGCTGTTAATGGTGATTTACCTCGTTGTCATCTAAAATATCGGCAGGACTATCTTTGTAGCAAAATTAATTCCTGAAGAGAAATTAACTTCTCAAAATGTGCCGAAGATTTTTGCATTGCAAAATCCTCTCATATTGCTTTAGAGTCATCCAAAATCGATACAATTCTTAATATTCCTGTTAAATGCTGTATGATAGCAACGCATCAAGATTTCTTTTGGTGGACACCCCAATTGAAAATTCGTTATTATTATTTTGTTCCATTATTCATTGGAACTGTCCTGGTGTAATATACAAAATGAAGAAGCTCAAAAGCCCTCCTCTCGTTAAAGTAAAATTTCTTATATATTTAGAGATTTTCCTGAAAAACAATGATTCTTTTTTTCTTGTACAAAAAGTTTGCATAAATAAACGACAGGGATAATACTTGTGGTAGTGATCTTATCATTGCTAATGATAAGTCGTAGCTTTCTTCGAGAAATGCTTTTAAAAATCCTACTAATTCAAAAAGTAAAATCTTAGATCTAAAATTTTTTGCAACAATATTCTCTTATCTTGATTAAAATTTTCTCTCGATGTGGGAATTTTTCCACATCGATTCTCTTATATACAATATCTTCTCTTCTTTTCTGATCCCTGGTGACATTAATGGGTCTTTCCGTGAATAATAGGTGGTTTTAAAGTGTATTTCTGTATTTCAGCTATAACTCTCATAGTGCAAATACTTAATAGATTAAATAAAGATCAATAACAATGAAGTCCTAAATAATCATGGACGTTCAATAATCAGGCCTTTATGAGTCTTCACCTCTCTTGAACTTATCAATGGCTTATCCAAACATTTCCCCTGGCTTATATTTTTATGTACATCCAGACTGTCTTGATCACTTTCCTATTTCCATTTATGTGAAAGCACTTCAATTTGAAAAGACGTGCAATTGTCATGTTCGCATCTTTTCATTCTAAATTCTCTGGAATAAAGCTACAAAGCAGTTTAATCAATTAGCAACTTCTCACAGAATTCTATCAAGAGAATCTAGAAATGAAAGCTTCATTTAATTCCTCTTCAGATTTATCGAAATATACCTACTTATTGGGTCAAAAAAGAGAATTTTTTCGCTTTTCGACATTTCTTGTCAAGATCACATGTATTTGTTACAAAAATATTTGGAGCAAAACTGAGAGCTCTCTCAAAGAAACTGAGTCCCAATTATTGGGAGTTCAGCTTACGAGTCGAGTGGTACTTCAGGCAGCTTTTTTCGAATTTTTAAATCCATATCATTCTTTCTTCTATAAGATATGGTTTTACTCTTTCTGTGCTCCTAAAGATATTCTCCAATCAATAACTTTTGATTGAATTTCTGATAAGGAAAGATATGTTAATAAAGATTTAACTCTTACAGAATTATCTTTTGAGATAAAAATTCCAATATTTTTACCCCATTTACAGATGCATCCTGAAGAGAGTTTTGCTTCTTCTTTTTATAGCCTCTTCAAATCATGTTTGGGAAAAATTCTACAAATTTTCACTAATAATATTTGATAGAGGCGATATTTTCGTGGACTGGCAAACAGCCAAAATAATTCCAATCTTGAAAAATGGGAAAACCTTAAACTTAAATCTCTGTTCGGCCTAGCTCTCTTACATCGGCAATGTACAAAATTTTTGAATTATTTTTCATCATTTACAAAAGATATTTAATACATTTGAATTAATTTTCCTTATTTATAAATGACTTGACAATTTAATTTATTTTAAAACCTTTTTACAATTAAATAAGATTCTAATACAATTATTACGTTACTGTTTTACTGGTTACCGAAATTTATGCTACTTTCACTTCTCTATAATAAAGCGGATTACTCTCCCTTAAATGTCAGACCCGATTTTTTAAGATAACATTAATAATATAATGTAATATTAACCTAACAAAACATTGCAATCTGGGGGAATTTTACCATTTATTTAATTTTTGATCTGGTGCTATAATTTCAAACTGCACTTCTTTCGCAAAAGATTTCAAATTCTTAGAATCTCCTCGTTGCAGGTATCCTAAAATATAATTATCCTATACCTTTCGAACATCACCAAAAGGTTAATATTTGTACCATCTTTATCTTTTCCGAATAAGCATTTGAGCCGCCATCCTAGCCTAGGGGTAGTGCTGTGGCAATTGAAGGTCAAGGACCGAACCCGAAGCATTCTGGTTTGTAGCCGAGTAACATAACCACTATACAAAAGTAATTATTCGTGATACGGTATTTGGCTTATGAAACTAGCGCCACAGTGCGTCTTCACCGTGATTTAGGCTTTCCAGATTCAAGTCCTGATTTGGATATGGTTGTTCTTTACCCTGTGTTCTATCAATGAAATGTATGAAAGAGTCCCCTAGTAAAAAGGGATTGTGCAAGCGAGTGTGTGTGTCAGCTTATCAGCTAGAAGTCAGACTTCTGCCCCAGGGTGCTCAGGGGCCTTTCCCTCAGAAGCTACTGCACAAATTCATGACTTCATCAGCAGGCTTGTATAAGTGCTATAAGTAACAAAATAAAAGCATTTGAGTCATTTCATCATGTCTACTATGTACAAAGAATATCTGTATCAGATATATCTAAAGAAGCAGAACGCTTTACTTCTGTGGCCATTCTTAATACCAAAACAGAAAAAGAAAAAAAAAAGATAAATTGGAATAACTCCACACATAAATAGAACATTAATTGCACAATTCTTAGAAATTAAAGTGAATAATTATTATATCATCTTTATTGATAGAAAAAGTGTCATAGGATTTTAAAAATCGGTTATCCATAAATTTTAATCAATCATTCTTGAGCCATACAAAATATTTCATTTAACTCGTAATTACTTTGTATTTACGCTGATCCAGTTTTCAGAATCCGCTGATCCAGTTTTCAGGAATTGAACTGAAAGAGGAAGCTGATCAACTATCAAAATCAGTAATTGAGAACATAGATAAATGATAAACTATTGTCACAAAAGACTTTATTGTTACTGACTGGTAGGTATGGTTTAGGTTTTTGGCACAAGGTCCCATTTTGGACAAACTGCGCCATTCACAAGGGTTCTTAAACGGTTCCATTATAAGAAGTGTAAATAAAACAGGCATATTATGAAATGTCAAAGTTTAAGAATGTTTGTGATTTATAACGATTTGGCACAGGAATAAAAATAAATCTCAAATTTTAACCGCCATGAAAAAATCCACTGGCTTTTAAAAATGTAAAAAGTTTTGAGTAAGGTTTCTCACGTGGTCATGCAAATTTAAAATAGACGAAAGAGTGAGTTAAGTTATCAGAAGTAAAATTAGGGTACTGAATAAGAATATGTGCAATAGAATTGACCACTCCACAGTTCTTACGATGAGGGGCCGTTCACCAAACAGCAAATATCTATGTGTATACCTTGTGTGTGCAATGCGAAGAAGAATTAACTTTACATCTGGGCATCAGTTTGGTAAAACTCGCCACATATTTATTTTTGGTTGAATAGCATGTAGCTTATTATCAACCTGAATGACCCAAATCCTTTACCTCTGTTCATATATATATCGTTTTATCTCAAAAAGAACATGGAAATTGAAAGGTTCTGAAGTTAATTTTTCAGCTTGATCTGCAAACTCATTGTCATAGATTCCAACATGAATTGTTACCCAGCAGAAAATTACGTCGAAATCTTTTGTTCACCAGTGTTGATAGTTGCTCCATGATTTGTGCAACTATAGGGTGATAAGGATAATCAAAATTTTGTAAATGTTTCAAAAAGCTCATGTTATCGGTGTATATGCAAACTTTACGAGTGTCAAATGAAGAAATACATTGTAGTGCATATAAAAAAGCAGTTGCTTCTGCCGCGTATTCTGAACAGTTATTACTGACTGAAAGAAACATAATTACGAAAAAGAAAATTTCTGGAAGAAATGCAAATATTTTCCAAGATATTTAACATCTGGATACTGTAAAGAAAAGACATTCATTAACAAAACTGGGAAAGTATCTTTTTTTAAAAGTACATTTCGAAATAATATGTTTCTTATTACAAACTTTCCTTAAAAATCAATATCACTTCACTTTTTAATAGTGAATTTTATGTCAACATGGAGGAAATTAAATCGCACGTCTTCTTTCGTTGCCCAAGATTCCGTAGTCCAGCGAATCCTACCATTGAAAGAAATTCTAGAATTTAAATCTTGTTTCTCTACACAACCTGTTAAATGCAGATAAAATCTAAAAATCAAGCTAAGAACCACTGAAATATTTTTCCTGCCCCACAAACATTTCAAGATTATTCCCAGAATGAAGAGGAGCAATAACCTCTTATCTTTCTTCGCCCTATCCCTTAGTGAAATACAATCGTCCAAAAGTTTTAATCTTAGGATTCTGAAATGAACTGTAAGATGAAATGATTTGTTGTGACAACTAAGAAAGATAAAATGAGGGAGTGCCCGACTTTTGACCTCTGACCGGATGTGAGGGGAGAACCTTCCTTCACCTTTAGCCTTTTTTGGCCAAATGGTTAGTCTTCAAAGAAGAGTTTGAAAACGCTGTAATACTTAGTTTGTGACTCACTTAGAACCTTTTTCAGAGGAAAGCGTGGATATCAGAAATTTTTTCGAATGGCCTGCAAATAAAGAGTCGTACTTTGTATCAAGAAAACAGTCATTTCTGGAATGATTTTCAAGTAATAGGGTTCATTTTATTTGAGTATTATAACTTCATAAGAAACGCATCGGTGGTGTATTCAATCAGAAGTGCGTAGTTTAAAATATATTGTGCAATGAATAATATGAATTCTAGTCTCTATGAAAACTATCTATATACTATATATCGATAGTTATAGGTATGTCTGACTATCAGATATGTTTTCATGATTCAGATTAGTAAAGTTTGAAGTTCTTTCTTAATTTCAATAACATGAAATTAGAAACATCTTCTAATAAGATTATACAAATCAAATCGGTATATAATTCTTTCTCAGACCAGCGTTTTTCAGCTATATGGAAAAATATCTCTTTATTTAATAAGTTGGTTAATCTGGAAGCTAAAACAGCATTTTGTGATTATAAATGATTGATTGTGCCGATCGAGACTAAAATGAAAATTCTGGAGGATATTTCAAATGTTTGAATGAATAATAACTTTATTTTTGAAACAAGCCAAAATCGCTTTTTAAACTAATTCCTCCAGGCCATTTGCAGATTTTTGAATGCCTGTTGCTGTTTTTCTTAATGTATATTTATTATTAAAATGCATATTCACATACAACGTGGATTTCCGTTCTTATTGTTTTCTATACACACACCATCACATGCAAAAGTCCTTCTGATAAATATTATTTTAAGATTCTAAGTTGCCTGGACATGTACTAACTTTCTTAAAAGTTTGTAGCTTTGGCCATGAAATACTCTGAATATATTGCTGTATTCTTTGATAAAATTAAGTTTCGACGTTACACATTTTACTTTATAGTTAATAACTATGGCGTATAATGTGTTAAACTAAATATTTTGAAAAATGTATGCACTCTACTTATTTTTAAATGGTAATAGAGCAATATTGCAATTATTTACCATTTAGTAAGTTTTACGGATATTCCTAAAAATGTATTCGTTCCGCAAGTGACGATTTTAAATTATTAATTTGCTTTTGGGGTACTTATAAATTGCTTCCCTTCTTTTACTGGTGGTACAAACATACTCAAGACTACTTTTTTCACACATATATATTTTCAAAATAATGACACAAGCTTGAAAAAAATCAGAGTATCACAAAAACTCTTCTTTTATATAAATAGAGAGCAATTAATTAAAGGATCTACGCTGAGTAATCGTCGCATTATTATGAAAATGAGTGAATGAAGTAAAGCATTTTCTTATCAGATATCTTTATTAGAGACAAGGGGGGGGATGCTACACGAGAATATTTGCATCTTGCTGATATTTGTTCAATGTAATAATGAATTATTTGATTAATATGATAAAATATTAAGTAAATCACTTTTCATTTTACAAACTTATAACAACGCGGAACATAATTAATTCTTTATTGGAAATCAAATACAGATATACCAGCTTTAACTAAGAGATTTTTATGAAATGAAAGTTCGTTTCATAGCAGTAAAACTAGTTTTTCATTTATTTCAATGTTGAATAGATGGTTTTGAACTAGAAATGTAGCTTTTCGGAATTTACTATATTTAGTTTGTGATTAAATAAACTGTTTTAAACTAAATTAAGCACATATGAAAAATATATGCTTGATACCATATATTTATGATTGAAAAATATACTCTAAATTCCAGAAAAACTGATTGCTTAAAATTATAAATACATATATATTCAAAAAGGGACAATTGCTATTTTAAAAACGTACCCCCATATTGTAGAAAACTAATGGCTAAGAACTAATGACCTTATGAATTTAAGTCAACTGAACTTGTATGATACTCTGAAGGAAATATTTTTTCTTCACTTTGTGGTAGATATCTAATTTAAAAAAATTAATGCACTCAATAAAGCCCGATCACACATCAAGTTTATCTCGATCAAGCCATCAGCGACAAAATGCTGGAAACGCGACTAGAAACATTAAATACATTGACATCAGTAAGATGTTGCCCACATATATAACATGACTGGATGACAGTACTTGCTCCTGCTCTTACTCACTAGCTAGTAGCTAGTGGTATACACTCAAGAGTTAAAACGGTTGTTGCATGTAAACTTTATAAGATGTGGCATATTGATAATGTACGGCAATCAATCAATGTCAGTGTCAGAATGAGACTTGTTATTTCAGATACCGAAAAGAAACTTACTGGTTTTATAACTATTGCCTTACTTGCCTCACTTATTGCTCTTTTTAAAGGATGGACTACTATCACCTCAAAGAACAGCGTTGAAAATGATAAACAGGATGAGAGAATTTTGCTTTCAAAATTATTAAAAAGGAGCTCATCTATAATCTTGCAATACAGAAGACTATAAAAATCATAATACTGATGAGCATAATATAAACGCAACTTCAATATGTTTTTCAAATTAATCTTTATATTTTGCTTCATTTATTTAAAAGAGCGAAAAAATTATGTAGAAAGTATTTTAAACTCAAGTTTAAATTAATATCAATAAGATTCAGTCCCCAAAATTCTTCAATCGAACAATTTTTTTCCAGTATATGCTTCATACATGGTAGGTGATACACCATGCAGAAATTTAAATCAATTGTTGAAGTGGATAAACGTAATAAAGAGAAACTATTTCATTTTGCAAACACAGAAAATAATATATCAATAGTTAAATAAAATAATATAGATGTGTATTACATTCTTAAAATGGCTGGTGTGTAACATGCTTTTGGAAGTTCCATTTAAATATATATCAAATTCATAAGACTTCCATTTACATGAGTAGAAAGATTGAAAGTACTAATTTGTCATTTATCAGTATCCACATTGTGTTGAAAGCTTCTACATACATTTCGGATCTATATATATTTTTAAAAAACTATAAACAATTAATTAAAAATGATTAATTTACAATTATTAAAAAAACAAAAATAATTAAAACTAGAAGGATAACAAAACTAATATAGTTCACATAAAATAATTGTCAACATCATTCAAGACCTGATTTAAATTTTGAAAAATCCAAAGCAATATAAGCTAATAGTTCTTATGCAGATCCTCTTCAAACGTTTTCATCATTTTTCTTCTAATTTGCTGCAGGTAGTTCTAGAAATTTTGAAAATATTCTGGAACTACCTTTTACTTATTTCTTAAAAATATGTTGCCATTTTAATCCTTTAGGATAAGTAATAATTTTTGTATTTGCTCCGAAATAAAAATTAAGCTAGAGTTTTCTTTAAATTTCAAATATTTTCTTTCATAAATAAATAAAAACAAAAGCGCTATTTATACTATTAAAAGGTATACAGTAGAGGAAGCCGTTTGAAATAAATATACTTTGGAAATTTGATTTCATAAAAGCAATATTATTAACAGTAATATAATAAATATATTACTATTAAATAAAGATAATTTAATCAAAAATTAATGCACTAAATAATATTTAATTATCATTATTTTTTTAAAGTCATACCTAAATACCATAAGGAAAAAGATAAACTTTCTTAAGTTGATTTTCTTCATTTGAATATAGCCTATGAGTAAATGCGTTAAGATAGTTAAATAAAATAGAATTTTTTTATCAATAGAATTTCGTAATTGGTGTGAAGTTTTAAGGGTAAGAGAAGATTGGCTTTTTTGTGTGTGTGATTGTTACCAAAATAACCATTTTTTTATATACTTCCATTTAACTGTCAAAACGTAAGAAATAAAAGAAATTGCATAAAGAATAAAAGAGATTGTGTAATTGAATAGATATCTGAAAAACGATGTTAAGTTTCACTCTTGCATGAACAGCTTTTATTAAATGAAGTTAGAAAAAAAAGTTAACAAAAGGCAATATTTCCAAATTTTTGAATATTTATAAGGACACTCAGTAATTAAAAAACTCAATTAATAAATTCAAAATTAACTAATTCTAACTAAAAACTAATTGAAAAAAAAGATTAATGCTTTTTCTGAAAAGGAAATTCAAATGTTAAAACTTCGCATTTTTTTATAATTTTTTACTTTGGAAAGAAAAGATGATTATCCCGTAAAAAAAGAAAAAAAATTTCACATATCATTAACTCTCGAATACGAACATGAAATATGCATTACCTGTACCCTTTTAGTTGTTTCCGCCAAGTTTTTCTGCAAAGGGCACTAGTTAATAACGAACGCATCTGCTATACAACCTCCTGGATGAAGTGGTCTTAAGGTCATTAGATACTTTTGCTCAACAGTTTCCTCAGAAATTAGGGATATTTGCACACAATCCAATTTTTATCAAAGTACTTCAAATCGCAAATTACTTCTAACATATTGCTTATCACTCGTGCAGCATTTGTTGCTTATGATTTCTCTGACACAGATGAAAAGAGTTCATTAGGCAAAATTTTTTAATAATTATCCAAAGCAGGACCACGGAGCATTTATACCACCCTCCCCTTTGTGCCAACGAAACTTGCCTTTTTTTAGAATAAAAGATAGCTAGTTTTAATTAAATATGTTTATAATAATACTATTTAGAGCACTCTGGAATAAAACAACTATTTTTTTTTTCCTGTTAGAGCAGGCAGTTTTGATATATTCATCGCGTCCAAAACCAACTGTTCCTTTGGAAACTTTCCTTCCTCCTCAACCTTATGATGCCAAAAGAGCTCATAAAATACTTCTGAGCCCTACGGGACAAATACGACCCATATAGAGAACAGGCATCGGCGGGAATGTTTTCCTCTTCCATTAATTTAAAAGTCAACGTGTAATATTAAATTTGAAAACTGATCAGAGACTACAGAGTTTTAGTGTTTCTGAAGAGTAATTTCTCGTACAAACAACGTTTTATTAATCAAAATGCCCTGACTAACTTTCTTTATGTATACATCATGCACACTTTTCAAATAAAATATCTCATGTACTATATATCCTCAGCCAGAATAGTAGTGAAAAACACAGTTTTCACGAGTAAGAACGGCGAGACGAATTTACCAGCCTTTAAAATTTTTCTTTACTTTCCTTCTTACGAATTACGATTGAATACGACCAGTTTTTACAAAGATTATCTAATGTGAATATGGTGAGAAAAATATTTTAATAAAAAATAATAGTCTAAAGATCCACAGTACAACTAGGAGAGTGTTGGCATCTGGCAGTAATGTAAGACATGTGGCGGTTTTTTTTTTTTTGAAAAAAAATGAGTGTCATTTTTATTATTATTATTATTGTTACGTAAATTTTGTTTTATGTGTATAAAAGGTAAAATGCCCACTTCAACATTTTTAGCTCATTATTAAAAACGCTTAATCTATTTGGTAATTTTAAACTTTTAGAAATGCACTAGAGATCGTTAAAATACCGATAGAATAGAGTTCTTGGTCGAGAAATTTAACGAAGTCGGTTCTAATTTTTCGAAGTGGAGGATTTAAAATGCATTTTAAAAAATATATATTGAGCGAGCGGAGAAGGAGGGGGGGGGGGGAAGAGGTGAGAAGACCTTCATCTAAGTTGTAAGTCCCAATTTAAGTAAATATAAAACTGATTCATTTTTTCCCTCCCTGGACAAAATCGATCGCCATTCTTAAAGTTAAAACCAGTTCATCGGTGTCGCGCTTCGAATCAAGGACATCGCGGGATGTCAGGGTTTTTCTCAAAAACACGTGCTTGACCCTCAGACCTTCAAAAACTTCGATGCAAACAAATGCCATTAAGAATTACGAAAGAACATAGAATGTAACTTAAACTTATCTTCGCGCTCTCGTTTTAATATGCAACACACAATACGCAGTCATCTAAGGGAGGTTCTAGATTAAATGGGAAGAGAAAATGACCTGTTCAGATAAGGCATCCTATTTGAAATGTTTCATTCCCAAAATATAAGAAATAAATTTGTTTTAGAACATTGTAAGGCCAAAGAAAGTAAGTATTTAACGAAAACATCTGAACCAATTTAGGTATTCAATCGTAGGGTTAATTGCTCTTCGATATAAAAACATTATTATATGTGAAATTACAGTAATATCAAGAAAAACGAAACATTTAGAGAAAGAAGGTGGCAAAATTTACGGTTTCATTCCGCTCATAATAAGACATTAATGTGTTTTATTTCTGACGTAAATTTCAAACATCTGCGAAATAGTCGAATGAACAGTATTTAAGTCAGAAGAGCAAATACCTAGCCGAGCGATGCATTTTTCATTCCAAAATGAGAAAGAATAAGAATAGAATACTTCATGCATAGTTTCTCATTCTTTTGAAGTTATGAGTCATTATAACACTAGCCATGTTAAAGCCTTAATATTTTGATTTGGTAAAAGGTCCATTTATTAATCGTCTCAGAAAATAGCAGAAATCACCTGTAAAGTATTCAGTTTAATTATATAGCAGGATAACACTATTAGTTTGGTTTAGTTACATTAACGTTGCGTTTTAAAGCAACACCAAGGCTATTTTGGGACGGACCTCGTAATTTTGAACCGCGGCCAGATAATGAGACGATATCTGAGCAGGCATCCCGCTCTCTACACCTCACCAGCGGGAGGACGTTTGGCTCTGACGGATTTAACGTACAACAAACGGTT
>JAOUZG010047196.1:6448429-6483663 GCA_026289955.1 Argiope argentata
TATATATATATATATATATTGTCACGAAGACTCAATTATAGGCAGTTAATTATAAGGCTTATAACAAAATACATCTTTAATCATGACGTAGACAAGATTTATAAGACTTAAAAAAGATGGAAAAATAACATCAGTAGTTACATTCGTCCGACAGAGCCGGCCTTCACTATAAAGGGACCCGGATGCAAGAAGCCATAGGTAGCCTTAATTTTTTGTGATGTAAAAAAATAAATACGAACAAGAACACATATTATTGATGCATGTTTATTTAATGCGTGATTTTGTTTCTGCTAATACATGAATTACTAAATAAAAATTACAATTTAGAAGCAGTAATGTAAAATGAATTGCTAGGAACTGATCGTTTAATTTACCTTCGTTTCACTTTTTTGTTTTTGCAACTTAGTATAAGCAAACATACATAGATGAACGCATAAAATTATTGCATTATATGTTTAAAAAGTAAATAGCTGATGATTTATAAGTCCATTTGAACCCAAACTCAGACTCGACTACTGGCCTCCGCTTGTGATCAGAAGTGGCGCCGCCCTGCCTGAAGGGGATTTCTTTATTCATAAATTAACGCCCCCCCCCCCCTTATAAGGGTATTACTACGATCACTTCCTAATAACGACATCAGCCGATGCTTAATCAGCCACGTGGAAACAAACTTGTGTACTTTCAACACGTGTAAACGCTATTTTTTAAATCTCGGTGGCGCCCCGGTGCATAGCGTCCGTACCCACTAGATGGCCGACCCTGACTTCCAATTCTTATGCGAAACTTGAGGAAGTAGAATGCTAATAATTATCGCATCCAATAACTCTTGCATGACACAATGATTAAAATATAAAAGAAGTGCAATTATTCCATTTAAGCCCAAATTTTCCTATTATTTTTTTTAAAAAAATTTTAATACTTTTTAAACAACGCATTCAACTCTAGTTACATATTCGGCTAACAAAACCTTTCTCAGGAATTTTGTATTAGAAGATATCAATAGCAAATTTACTTTAAATTAAAACTAAGTCAAAACGAATAACATTAGTATTTTTTTTATTTACATGCAATCAGAGGCAGATAATAGGAACGTTCTCGCTCGGGATTCTGGAATAGTTCTTTTTTAATTCTTTATTATTTGTTAGCAGCATTCGTACACCCTCAGAATTCCAATTCACTTTCCAAAATAACATATTGCCGCACGAGCACACCAAAACCTAATGGAGTCTGAGCTAACATTGCCTTTAGATGGTTCAATTATAATAACTCAAATAATGTCAAAATGTTAAAATATTGTCTGCAAGAACAAATAAATAAGAACTAAATGATACTAAATAGTCAAAGCTCAAATAGAGCAGATATGCTAAAAATAAGTGAAGACTCAGTTTGAAACTGTTTAAATGTTGTGTTCTGCTTATTGTTTCAAAGAAAAAATATTACCAAGAAGTGCCGTGTAGAACGTTATCTATAGTTTCAAAACATAATCTTATGGATATATATGCTTTTTTTCGCTCGCTACTGCATTTTTTTTTTAATGAAATTAACTGCATTTGGTAGAAGAATTAAAAACACACTTCTAGCAAAGGAATTTTTTCGGATGTTTAAAGTCCTAAAATTTCAGTTTGACCATTTAAATATCTTTAGAGAAAAATTCTCGTATATTAAATAAAAAATATTAGGAAGGAAGTATCCGTTTTTATATCATCTTTCTGATGCACATTTAATTTTTTAATGAGCGAAAGCAGCAGCATTTTGGTAAAATAAGTTGAAAAGTAATCTGCCCTTTTCCTCATTGCTCTTTTAACTCCTCCCATGTCACGGAGGAATACACAGCAGAACCTTCCTCTACCCACTGATTGATTGTGACACTTCTCTGGTCTTCACTACATTTTAAAATCTCTCCTACAGCATTATTCTCTTTATTTCTTTGTTTCGTTTAATACCACAGTTATGGCTATCTGCGCTTTTATAATCCATCTTTGTTTCTGCGAATGCTATTGCATCACCAGAAAAAAAAATATTCGGGGGGGGGGTCCGGTTATTCCTGTCTGTGCTTCTTTATTGTTCTTGCTCACATTTTAAAAATATTGAGGTAGAAAATATTTTATTTGAATATGAA
The DNA here is from genome assembly GCA_026289955.1 of Argiope argentata. Lineage (NCBI taxonomy): Eukaryota > Metazoa > Arthropoda > Arachnida > Araneae > Araneidae > Argiope > Argiope argentata. Next base: position 6,450,549 of record JAOUZG010047196.1, read on the forward strand.
TTATGGAAGAAATTCAAAGAAAATTATTGCAACTGTCGATTACAAGGGGGAAAAAATGGGATCAATTTTTAAATGACGTCGTCCATAAGTCTCTGTTCCTTTATTATCATTATTATAATAAAACTATTTCTTTCAAGCCATTAAATTTAGTGTACGAAATAAATAATGAAAGAATTTAATTATTTACGAAATAAATAATTAAAATTCTTTAATTATTTATTTCGTACAAATTTTATTGTTTGTTTATTTATTTAAATATGATAAACATTCAGAATATCGACTCTAAACAAAGCCCACCATCTAACAAAGACAACAACAACAAAAAAGGATGAATGAAGCAAAGAATTATATTTTATGTAGGGCGAATAAATAAATATTCTGATTAATTAAAGAATTTTAAATTTTTATTCAGTCCCTTGGTCCTATGAGACTTAAAAATATTCTTGGGACACTAATATAAAAATGTTTCATTTTTTTGGGACAAAAACTGATTTGCATTACGAAAATGTGAATATCACTATATATATATATATATATATATATATATATATATATATGTTGGGATAGCGTGGCTGGTAGGGCGTAGGATTCGCATCCCTTGGACTGCGAGTTCAAACCCACCAGCCGAAGACTCTCCGTGCGTGTGATGGCTGGCGCACGCTAAATCTGTCAGGGTCACAAAGTCCTCCATATCGAGAGTAATACCACTGAGGGTACTGAGTCAGAGGTAATCGTTCTCTGTTCCAAATCTAAATTACGATCGGTGAATGAACGAATGAAATGCATAAATGAAGACCACCCCGTGAAAAGGGTTTGTGACGTGTGTGAGCTAGAAGTCAGACTTCTGCTCTCGGGTGCTCAGGGGTCCATATCTTTAGAAGCTACTGCACCCCTCCTTTCGTAGTAGAGCGGAAAACAAGAACAACAACAATTAATAAATACATAAAAAAACAAGCAACTTTATATCATTTCAATTACTGCTCGGAGGAAAGTAGAACATTGATTTTTTTTTGAATTAAAAAATTGGATTATTAAGAAGAATTTCCTGAATATGATTCATTGAATCAAAGGATTGTCTAAAATTTAGACTTTATAATTTTTTCAGAAGTACATTTATTAACTGTAACAAAATAAAATAGCATCTGATATTACTACATTTAAATGTTTTTTTAATTAAAAATGAAAATGTTATGACACATCACATGCATTTTTATAAAATAATCCTTTGAGATATAGTACAGGTAATGAAAAATATTCTCCAATACATGTAAGACTTTATTACTGAAAGATTATCTTTTCTGGCTTCACATTTATAAAAGATGTTTGGTTTTAGCAAAATTCGCTTCAGTTTCACATTAAGTTCAAATTTAGAAGGAGATAACAGAAAGGGGAATGCTTAATATAATGAATATGAATGGCTTTATAATAGAATGAATTATATGACTATAAAAATTGGGAGCTTTTCCTAATGAAACCATAGATCTAGTAACATGGAAAATTTAAATGAAGATTTTAGAGACTATTAATTCCAGCATAACAAATGATCATCAAATTCGGTTTGTAAATAAATAAAATAATATTTATTCAAAGATATTAATTTATTAAACGATTTCAAAAACCAGATGGGAAAAAAAAAGAATATGTTTTACAATTCATTATTTTTTTCTTCTTCCGATTGATTTACCCACATTGTGGCCAAACATGTTTAGAAAAGTTGGAAATAGAATCTGTAATAAAATCATTTTTATATTTATATTTAATTTATATTTTTATTTAATGTGAAATATTTATAGATACATGGAAAAGATACAAATGAAAACATTTAATTAAAATTTAAGATATTTTTTGCGGCCGGGAAAATAACACGAAAATCAGGGACACATGAGCTGAGACATCAGATCCTTTTATGAATAGGAAACACGTGGCAAAAGTTGAAAAATTAAAATATTTTTTTAAATTTTATTTTTGTTCCAAATTTAACCTATTTAGTATTTTTTTTAATAAGTTATTTGCTAATAAGTGAAATTTGAGAAAATTAAAGGTATTTAATTGAAATTTGTTGCTAGTAGAGAAAATATGGAATGGGAGGAGTAAACCTACTTTTAGGGGACGGCCTAAGATCTTACACTTACATTAACATACAAACTTTGCTACAGGTTGGAAAATTAGGAGTGAAGAAATAATAAATACAATGATAAAATAAAAGTTATGCCGACTGATATATAATGAATACTGATTTATTTGTTTAATGCTTCTAAATTATAAGATTATTTTAAAGAAAAAAACCAGTTTTATAAAGAACAATTAAATATCTTTAAAAAATGAAGAACTTCAATAATTAGTCACAGATATAATTTTTATACTCTATAGATCTTTCAACAATAGCATTTGCTGTGAAGCATAATTCTGTTTAGTTACAGCCAATTTTCTTTGCAGTGAAAATACGAAATATCAACTCAGAGTATCTTTTCTCAAAATATCAAAGCGGCATATTGTTTACGACCCCCTCGCACTACCTTTGACGTTCGAACGTTTGAAGAAAGTATCAATTTTCGAAATGGTGCAGGACTTTTTCAAAGAATAGGTTGGGGAGATTTGAGTATAGATTAGCCCTGGGTCTTTCGGTGATGGCGAGATGTCTTTCCGAAGGTCATGATTCTTTACAGTTTTCTTTTTGAATATTATTGGGCTTGTCAAACAAACCTTCAATTCTCTCACTCCCCATCAATAGAGGGCGCTTTTATCGACACCGGTTGTGCGTGTGCATGCAGAGATTTGAAAAGATCTTTTTAAGTAACTGGTACTTTTTATCACTCCCTCTCATGCATACTTTTTTTACTAAGGATCTAATAAATTTATATACACAACATGCTTATGATTTCAATTGAAAAATGAATATCTTTTCTGAGAAAAGTCCTGAGACACTTGAAAAACAGTATAATCGAAAGTTAAAAAACTGAATTTTCTAGCGACTGTGAAAGAATATAGCGATGCCTTCAGATTCTTACTGATGAACAAATACTTTAGATTCTGTGATAGAAGATTTAAATTGGCTTGATAAAATAAAACGTACAATTCGTGAATATTTTCAACTTGCAGTTTAGTATATTTCAGAAGTTATATCAGAAATATGTTGCAGAAATGTCACTACTTTTAATGTTAAAAATGTAACAATTCTCAATCAAACGCATGCTAGTACTTTGCTTTTTATTTAGTAAGCAATTTATATTTCTATCTTCAACAAATTTAAATGATATATAAGTGTACTAAAAATAATGACCAAACTAACAAAGAGATTTTGAAATACAATGAAAGACAACCCTTCTCTCCTTACAAAAAAATAATTTTTACAAGACTTAATTTTTATAATTAGTTACCTACAAAATAAGTAAGTGCATGTACAATACATAAAATATTTTTTATATCACAAGGTGGGGTTTTATTACATAATAAGTAGCAATACATATCACTCTATTAAATCAACTAATTAACTAAATCCATGCTATCTCAGCAAACAGGATAACAGATGAGTGGCTGATGAGAAGTTAAATTCAATTTATTTTTAAACGGTAGGGCACGATGGGGACAAAAACTGAATACGTTTGTTCTTACCAGAGAGCAAGAACTAAAGCATGAGAAATATTTCCCTCAATGTATTTTATCAACAGATTCTTATAGGGATTTCTTTGACATGTGTTGATTTAAGAAAAAGTATCTTAAATATCTTTGAAAGAAATGCCGAGGATGTTAGAGAGTTGTAGAACGAGAACTACAGAACCAGAAATTTTTTTAGAACGTGTATTGTAAATAATAATAATAATAATAAATTGGTATTTAGATCAAGAAATAAGAAAAAGTTTTGGAATAAAGTAATATGGGCTAATATAGGATTTAAAAAATTGGAAATTTATTAAGATTCAAATTATATATATACTATGGTACTCTATCATTTCCAATTTTCATCTTTTAAAGGAATAGTGGAATATTATATGCACACAAAAAAAAGATCGAAGTAGCAGAACAAACTTTAATCAGGACAATTTGTTCAACATCCCTAATGTCTAATGTATCATTATGTTTTTTAAAGAAAAGAGCAACATTAATTAATCCAAATATCCATCACCTATGTTCGTTTGAGTGCGGCTAAAAACCAACTTCAATGTACTAAATTATCTTTCACTTAATTCTGAATATTAAAACGATAGAATATTGAAAAAGTGATATTAGAATGATATGAACAATTTTGAAATTGGAAGCAGAACATTTTGTAATTGAAATGCTATTTTTGATATCAACAAAATATGTAACTCAAGCTTCGTATGAATTTGTTGTTAAAAAGATCGTTATTCTAAAAAATTTCTGAATGAAAAATTACTATCGATTTGATTGATTCAGATGAAAAATATTTTTCTTTGTTAGAAACGGGGGACGAGAAGCAAGAGTTATCTTAAATTATTAGGAATAAATTTGGTCGAATCATAAAAAGTATTTTAATTATTCTGCCGTAGTTTTGACGTTATATCTATATATACATGTCATCTTAATGCATTCTGTGCACAGAGGTAAGAAAATTTTTATGGGGATACCATCATACAAAATATTTTCATAAAAAATATACAAATAGGAATACAGAAGTTGGCACCACAAAATTATCCTTAGTTGCACAATCTGCCTGCTACTAATCCTAATCCAGATTAATTTCCTGATTCTAGTTACTGAATAAGTAAGTCTTTATTCAATCTCTGTTAAATTTTTAACTCTATTATAAGAATTAAAAATGAAGCAAAATATTTCTGAGATGTATTTCCCCAGGTTATTATTTATCGTGACCTGAAAGCACATAACTATCTGTTAATATATTAATTGTCCCCCACCCCTACCCGGCTTTCAGAAGAAAAAAAATTAAAATGTCTCTACCGTCTGAAAAGTATGCAAATATTTTATTACAATAGAACGATCATTTAATAAATATGAGTTGAAATGATACGAAAAAGTTTTAGTATTTATTAAATGTTTTAAATGGTAATTTTAACAAGCAGCCATTAATAGATCCTTTATTTAAGAACTTGAACTACGTAAATTGTGAGTTTTCTCTATTAAGTATAATCAAGAATTTTGAAGACATATATATTTATTTAAAACATTTGTGTTCAATTTATTAAACATCAGGATAACTCCTACTTAAATTAAGTATCAATCGTATTTATCAAAATGATTTTGCGTACCATTACCTAGAAAATTTATATAAAAAGACAGAATACAGCATCTTTCTTTATATTTATGACTTACAGCAATTTATTCTATTTATAAATAATATTTTCAGAATTGTAACATACTTGGAAATTCATGTATATTTTGTAAAAATTGAAATGTAATTTTCAAGTGACAATTGATAAAAATTTTAATATAAAAAAATTGAAAAAGAAGAAAGATACTTTTCTTGCGAAAAAAAGAAAGAAAATAACGGCTAACTATCGATTCTTATAATAGTAATACAAAATTCGAATCATTTATACAATCAAATCTCGATTGTTTACACAGGCTTAAAGTACAACTGAAATCAAAACTTAACACCTGCGAAAACACTGCTAATAAATAACAAGTAATATAAAAACAATTTTTGAAAATCAATTCCCACTTAGGTTTTCAGAGAAAATTTTTATTTTAGTTACATTTCATTAAATAATTACAATTAATATAAATATGATAGATTAACAATATTAAGCGGCAAAACAGAAGGCTAATTTCCTGGTACTATCCATTCTTCTTTCTACATATGGCGTTTGAACTCGCAGCCTAAGGGATGCGAATCCAAAGCCATAATAATCAGACTATCCCAGCCTAACAACTCGTAACCTTAATGCTTGATACGGGCCGAACTACTTTTCTAAGAGTTTTTCTCATAAGTCAACTTTAAGACTTATGAGAAATCAAAGAATAGGTTCGCATAACAATTAATTAATTTAAGTATATGTCAGGTAACAATTAATACCAGACATATACTTAAATGGATGATATTTTGCATCATAAATTCGGCAATCTTACTGTTGCCTTCCAATATACACGAGTTAGCTGTCGCGATTTTTTAGTTTGGCTGATTCGACTCTAGACATAATGATGTACCGTGCCATCAGGACTGTAAGGAAATATTACAGCTTTTCTGTCGTGAAATAAATAAAATGTCTTGAATTCGATTGTATCTAGTCGTAATGTGTAATACGCACAAACGAATGGCAGGATTTCGCCCCGGTATTTCTGCTTAACTTTGACTTACATAGAGAGCACACCTGCTAGTCTTATCGAACCGCTCGGACAGACTACTGATATTATTTCATCTGATAACTTACTGTCCTTAATGTGGTTTCTAAAAAAGTTATTGGTCTCTTGATGTTTATTTCCGATTTAGTATGAAATAATGATCTCATATTTTTGACGTTTTAAAATTCATCTCGGTAATCTTCCAGATCAAATTCACCAACCAGTACAATTAATGATGGTCAGGGAAAATCGTAAATGATTTTCCAAACTGATAAAACAGAAATTTCATTTGAGCCCATACTGCTGGCAAACCATTCTGTTTCAGTGATTCAATAATTTTCCTCAGATTTTGATAGACTTCTGGATGCATAGGCTATTACTCTTTCTCTTTCATTCTATCGTTGGAATAACACGGTGTCAGTTACGAAGACACTGACGTCATCAGCAGTTCGGTAGGAGCTGTTTCGTCAAGTAAATTTAATATGGGTGCAAAAAGAAGGGGTAATTTTAGATAACTTAAAAAAAATAATTAGAAGTTGAGTTTACATAAACATGAAGTTGCTAATTAATAGTCTGAAACGCCTGATTCCAGGAACAAAAGACTTTAACAAAACTTAGATAATAAGAACAAAATCCAAGAAAGTGATGGACATAATGTTTTTAGGAAAAAGGAAATATTCAACGGCTTTTACTGCATCTGGATTTGGTTTTCCGATTGAGCAAGTACTGTTTGGGATACAAAATGTCCAGCTTATCGAATACAACGTAATACACAATAAGGTCTCTCGAGATGTTCAATGAAAGTCTAGGAGCAAGTGACTATTTCGTCTAACTGCATAGACATCTAAATGCGCATCAGGTAATTTACTTGAATTGTTATTAACTCAAAAATTATGATACTTTAACTTTTCATTATGCTACCTTAAAAATAAGATATGGATTTAAAATTAATCAATCAATCAATAGAATTTTCATATAAGTAAAAATAAATACTATAAGCACTAGGCAAAGATTTCACAATTTTATGAATGATCCTCGTGAAACCGATGATGTTCAAATAAATTCACATTCATATTGTGAATGTGAATTTTTCATTCATACTAATTATTTTAAAGTGTCGAATAATTATCATAATTAAAGTTTTCAGATATTTTTTAACGTTTAACGATATAATCACTTTTAAAACAAAACCAAAAAAAGCATTTACTTCAGAATAAATAATATCTAAATCTTTTATTTTTATTCTGGTACATAATCAGCTTCAGATCACAAAACTCCGATTCAAAGCCAACACAGAAGAAACATGATATGCACTAACTTTCCAGGGACGTTAAGTCAAAGCAAATTGATAAACAGTATCGTAATAAAGGAAATTTAAGGTGATATTTCTTAGTAGCATAACATTTAGTAAATGTAATAACAAAACTAATTTGATTTGAAACAGTCAAATAATTATAATGAAATCATTAGCAATGATAAGTTATTATATTATTTTTTCCAAATGCAATTAGTAAACTTACGAAGAAATGATATGATGAAGTGAAATGTTCTTCCTATACATCAATTTAAAGGACAAAAATCCATAGTTAGAAAAAACATATTATAGAAGAAAAAAGTACACAGGCTAGAAGAAACCATCTTCCAAACCTGGAATTAAAGAACTACTAAGCTCCTGGTCCAAGCAATAAAGGTTCCAATGATTACATTGCAGTTTGCAAATTTATACCCTTATAAATTGTTTATAAATTTTAATCAAGGTTTTTGTTTACAGTCAGTTGAATAAGTGGTTTAGGTAAATGATTCGAACAAACTCATTTAAACCCACTGTTTTGCTTAAATCAGTATATAATTATATTTTAGGATTACTTTTAGATTTAAATTTAATGTTTGAATTCCATTTAATAATATAACAAGAAGAAAATTCCACAAGAAAGTTGGGTAAAAACGGAACAACGTGGCCACTTTAAAGTATTTTTTTTCTCCTTAAACACAAGCGAATTCTTTTCACATTCTGTTTTCAGTAGCCGCCTTATAAGCATTTCAAATGCTAAGATGCAGAGAAGACCCCTTGGAGAAACTTCAGATATCAAAATTGTGATGATATTTTGTAATTTTTTTTAACGTAGTTAATAATAAGATGACCAGTGGAAAAGCGCTTGAAAGTTAAAATATCCAGTGAAGAATCACTGAGAAAAGATTAAAATGTTTTCATTTAAAGAAGTCGATACTAGACTTTATTAGGCAGGGATGAGGAAGAAAAGGTTCCTGAGCAAGTCCTTACATGTGCAGAGTGGTCAGTTGGTTGAGAATAGCATTCTGATAATCCCCATAAAAGGTTTTTCTATTCTTCATAGAGGCAAAATCTAGTTTTACACTTGATGTGGTGAAACCAATCGCTTCTAAATACTTCTAGAGAAATTCAAAATGGATGTAGAGGCTCACGGATAGAAGAATAATCAGAGAAATTATAGCAGTAGAGATAAATCTTGCAGTGCATTTTCTATACATCATGCATGAGACAAATATGATGAAATGTTGAAAGCCAAAGAGACGACGAGAATTGATGTTATGTTCTACGAAACTAAAGCTTGAAATATTTGTAATAGTATAGTTCTTGGGGGGTAGGGGTATTGAGCATTTTGTTGATAGTTGTTTCCATAGTACGAAAATAAGTCTTTTATTTCCCAAATTGCATGAGGAAACTTATTGAAAATACAAAATACTGTATACACAATTGCCAGTCCCTACAATGAAAAGTATGGAAAATTCATTTTTTTCTGATAAAATTCTTTGGCAAAGTTGTCCTTTTTTAAAAGGGAAATTTGTCAACTGTTTTTTTTTAATGTCATGCTTTTATAGAATGTAAAATTAATAATCCAAATAAATGGTTTAAGATAGATTTAAAATATTTTTCATACATTGCTAGCTTACAAAAAAAAATGTAGCGAAATTACCCCAATTTTAGTTAGGAATAATGACGGGACTAAATGCAGTGCAGCTCATTTATCAACTGACTAAATAGAAGGAATGAAAAACAAAAAGATAAGAAGTAATACAATGATCTCCTCATAACTTAAAGATTTTAATCTAAAAACTGCAACTGATAAAGAACAATTCCTATTAGGTAACTGCAATGTAGATAGGGGGGAAAAGCCAAGAAAGCAGTGGTTGCACTTTCAGTTCCAAAGGTGGCATTGAAATAACTATAAAGAAAACTGTTTTATCTTTTACAGAATCACGATTTCAAATCTAGGGGGAGGAAGGTCCCCGTGTTTTCCCTTTATGTATACTCAGTATAAAAGAAAACATATGAACAGTACTCAAGTGCAAATTATAATAGAATAATAAATCCTACCCCCCCCCCAGCTTTCATTAATGAAAAAGCACAAAAGTAAACTACAATTCAGCATTACTTAAAATAATGGTAAATTAACGTTTATGTTTGCATGCATAGAAAAAAATATTTTTTATTGCCAAGATTTTAGCAATAAAAAATTCATGTTAATGAGAGAAAAAAATAGATTACTTTCTAATTTAAGGTCAAAAACATTATAAACTCGGGTGTAATGGAACAAAATCGCATAGTACATTCTAGTAATCATGATATAAGCAATCTAATGATTACTTAATAAAATTAATAAATGGGGAAAAAATGTCAGTTCATATATATAAGTATTAATTTTAACAACTTCTGCAGATTTTTCACTCAACAGTTTTATTTTTCCTTTTGTAAAGTTTCTTGGCGTATATGTAACTTTTTTGTGTTTTTCTAAAGCTCCCACATGCAAATTTAACATATTGAAGCAAATCTTTTAAGATAAGAACATTTTAGACATTTCAATAAAAGTTTATGTACCATATACAATTCTTAGACCAATTTCAAAAAAAAAAAAAAAAAAATCCTCCATGAGATTTTTAAAAACTCCTTTTGATATTAAATCCATTGATCCATCCATCCTTTTGATATTAAATCCATTTGCCACAGGTGCATTGTTATATAAAAATGCAGGAATTATTTTTATGACTTCTTAAATATCTAAAAAAAAACCATCTTTGAACCTCAAAGCATTAGAAGAGAAATCATCTAAACAAATTACTTCATTAAATTCATCAAACTGTTCTTTGCATAAACTTTTCGGCCTTCCCCCCCCCCAGGAAAATTTGAAACTCTATTTTTGCACATTATAAAATCTGAATTGAAAATTTAAACTTAGAAATAAAGAAGTTGAAGCAAATCAATTTTCACAGAATATGCATTGTTTTTCAATAAACATGGTTGTAAACAAAACAAAGCTTTTAAAACAGAAACATTTTTGGACAAGTATTCAAATATTTTTTGTAGCTCTTCTCAAATATAAAACAATCTGTTAAAAATTGTATCATTTCAGTTTTAGGAGCTTCTATAACATCTTGTAATCAATATTTCAAACACAATATTTTATTTCTCAGAATTAGAAATTTGACTGATCTCTACAAAAGAAAAGGAGAGTAAATAAAAAAAGGAGTAGCTTCTGAGCTTTGAGAGTTGTGAATGATGTTATATTTTTAAAGCAATAGAGAAATTTTTTATTTCTGCAATGTTTAAAGAGAACGACAATTTTTTGATTTAAAAAAAAAAAACTCTATGAAATTTAAAATTCCTGTATTTTCACTGCTTTGTGGAGGATTTTTAAATTCCCTGATTTGCCCAGAATCATGGTGGTTACTACTATAATAGCAGAGAATTTAATAATCCTTAAATTTATATAGGAGGACCAGTATTTGATTCAATGATATTGCACTAAAATTAATTACTCAATAGTTATATTTGAAGATAATCATACATTGAGTTAACACAATTTAAGAAACACTCTAGAACAAATGAAATTAGATTTTCAAAAAAATGACGACACTTAGAATGCATTTCCATAAGAGTGCTTTATAGTATCTCATGTGCAAATTAAATCATTATCAATGCATCAGTTTAGGAGAGAAAAAAAGTGAGGATTAAGTATCAGGTATATATTACAAATGGCTAATTTGTTGAAATGATATAAAATGTTCTACAGCATAAGATACCAGCAAGTTTTTCACCACATTAAACTGATGAATAATATTTCCATTTATAAATTCATTGAATGCACTGATGTAAAAGAAATTTATTAAACAGTAAATTTATAAAACAATAACAATAAGGATGTGCTTCAATATTGATATTTTTTTATATTATACAACATTTTTAAAATACAGAATTGTGAATAACAGCTTTCAATTCAAATAATAGCAAACATGCCTTAATTCACAGTTCACATATTTCTCATAATTTAGCAAGGAATACAATTCAAATGCATAAATCTATTTTAATTGCAATACTTTAAAAAGTATTTTATTTGTTTGTTAACTCAACTTTCATAATAATGAAATTAAAAAGCAATACTAATAAAAGTAGTAACTATAAAACTACAGTACTTAACCATTGTGAAAAGAATAAGCAGTTATTTGACAACATTCACAATGAAATATATAAAATATGCATAAACATTACTTAAAATTATAAAACTAAAAGATCATAAATTAAAATTTTTCTATCAAGTGTTGAAGAAGCAATGCATAAAAATAATACTACTTCAAGTTTGAAAATTAAATATTTTTAAAGCATATTTGTCCTGTCACTATATATTTCAATGGTTTGAGAAATAAAATCTAAATTTTGCAACATACTTTACCGGTCTATAAGTATTGCTTTAGCCCATTAAAATTTACACAAGAAAATAGTGGAGATTTGATAAAACAGTAATGCAATTTTAGTCAATATATCTCCTTTGTATCAAGATTTAATAATTAGAAAATTAATGAACCCTTGAAAAAAAAAGGAAAAGAAGAATCATGAACTAAGAAACTTTTACAGGTATGCATGTCAGGAATTTGTTGCATCACTGATAATTATAAGAATAGTTGAAAATTCATGTAAATTCAATACGATTAAAAAATAAACGATTGAACAAAAATTTTATCAAACAAATTTTCAGTTGATGTTTTAGAAAAAGGAACAATTATATACCTTTCCATATCACCACAAAATTCTTTCATAAGTTTGCCTTGTTCCATTAAAAGAAAATGAAAGCATATCAGCACAGATTATTCAAGATTAAACAGATCTCTTGAATTAATTGTCCACAGTTATTATACTTCACATTCAGCTACAAAATAAATAAAAAAGAAAACATTATAATAAAAAATAATGGTTAAATAGACTGACAAAATAATGGCAATATATAGTGTAATTTTTTATGAAACAATAAATATTTTCTCTAAGACAGATCACATAATCAGTATTGCATATACATTAGTATAATAAAAAATCCCTTCATTTTAGGGCTGTCTGAATTTATTTATATTTTCTTAAAAAGTGCTTTTGAAACCAATGCATTTAAACTTATTGTTATCTTTATACACAGTTCATATCTCCCTTTTAGTAATGTTATAACATGAAACACAATTAATTAATTCAATAATAAGGAGGCTGTTCTTATTACTTGGAATTAATTTGACATTTTTAGAAAAATTAATTCTAACTTCTAATTAATGTTTTTCAACAACAAATGTTTCTAAAGACATATATTCAAATATTGAACTAAAATAAAATGTATCTATAGTAATTAGGTTCCTGCAAGTTCTTCAGTAATTCAGAATCAAATTAAATGATGAATCATATTTCCATTCACTGATCCAATGAATGAATTGAGCATTCTAGTTCCTAAATCTAATAAGGTCAATAGAAAAATCAATTCTTATAGATAAATAGCTCTCACTTCTTTTTTAAATTTTAATTCAGCATACCAACCAAAATTTATAAATCAAGAAAAAAATCTTTTTTGTGTATAATTTCCTTCCTCCCTTCAAAGAGAATGAGATTACAGTAAACAAAATTCACACAGCGATCGCAAAAGTAGTAATGAAAAGTCAAATCCATTTCTGGAGTAGATTGCTTTACAAGGTATATTTCTCATTATCAAAAAAGTTCTCTTCAGAAAAACAAATATCAAGAATCTATTAGTGATATCCCCATCATGTTATTTCTTACTCCTTTGCTAAAAAATATAACAGCAGATATCATGAAGGATTATCACTCCAGCTATTTTGAATAGATTTGACCTACACAGTTTTCATTATCACTTTTGCAATCTTAAAAATAGCTTTAAGCACATTATCTTGTTCTATTCCAAATACACAATTCATAAGCCAAACTTTTGGGTAAAATTTAATTCTGACCTTCAGTCCAATTCTTTATTTAAAAAACTTATCTTCTGATCCTTCTACAATCTATGATTATATATATATATATATATATATATATATAATTGAAGCTGTTTTGGCATTAAGGCATAGCGGCCTTTGAAGTCAAAAATTCAAATTTCAAATATTTCAATCAATGAGTTAGCACATGCACTTAAAAAAAAAGGTACATAATATATTCAGAAATTTCTTATTTGTTCACAAAAGTGGCATCTTCACATATATAAATAGTTTTGATGTTGAGTTAAAAGCAATCACAAAGAACAAAATTGATAAAAGCATTATATTCGTAGAGAATGGTGCAAATTTTAATCAGAAATGGCAGTTAGCTTTGAAAAAAATTACTGTCTGCTTCAATATAAAAGAATAATTTTTTTTTTTTTTTTTTTTTTTTTTACTGAAGAGAGTTGGAAGATATTTATGCCATATTTGGCAAGGCAGACGCATGAGGAAAAGGGAACATAAAGATTAAATAGCTTTAAAAATGTGAAAGTACAAACATATTTCACTTAGAAAAAGAAATCACTTACAGGGAATGAGTATTTAATGAGAGAGTACATAATTCATTAGCAATACAAAAGAGCAATCAATAATTGCTTTAAAAAAACTACCTATAGGCATTATAAAGTAATTATGACTCCCATTTATGCAAATGTGCAACTCTCAAACTGTTTAAGAAATCATTGTTGAGTAACTATCAACAGATTTGTGAAAAATTATTAATACCTAATTATTTTGCTAACAATATGGCTTTTGAGATATGTCATTAAAGCTAATAATAAATGTCTGAATTCAACATGTGGTGAATTTAGTATTTTTTTAATTATTTACTAACTTACATAATTAACCATATATAAAACTGATTATAGTTATAATAATAAGTTTCTCAACTGGTATAAGAATGTGCTAGTTTCTTTCTGATATCCAGATTCCAAGTGATTTTTAAAGGTAAAGAATCATGGCATTTGAATGCTGTTCAAATTAAATGATAAGATATTTTAAGAAATGAAAATCCTTGAGCACAACCACATTGAAGTTTTATTGTACAGCTGTAGAAAAAAACCCATCTATTACCTGCAAGGAATATATATTAAATATTGAACATTTTAAACATTAATTAGTTTTAGAAGTATTGCTTACCAATGAATGCCTTCACTAGTAGTACAGTAATGATGTGATCAGTTCACAGTTCAATGTCGGGCAACGTCCTAATGAGAGTACCAAGAATAAGACATATTTAATAGTGAGATGCTCATAATGAGCTCTATTTTGCATGGGTTTCATTATCAGATTGCTATCCTTCTGGTTCTGACAGTCATCTGTACCAGATGTCTTGAAGGGCATTGTTTCCTTCATAACAAATCCTTTTTTTTTTCTTTTCTATTTAATATCTAGAACAAATTCTTTTTTTGTTGGAAAGGATGAAAATTCTGATGTCAAGTGAATTACTGGTACTTAAAAAAAGATACAATACAAATTTTAATTTGGTAAGAAATGTGCACAGAAACATTTAAAACAATTTTATATTACATGATTAAAAGCTTTGAATTAAAATATTTACTCCAAAGTTTTATTTTAAAACCTTGCACTTTAATATTTAAAAGAATTCTCAATTCATACAAAGATTTTAAAAACATTAATTAGATCTAAAGATGAAAAAAAAATGTGTGAATTAGTCATAAAACAAGAAAACAATTTTGAAATGCAAATTTACAGCAAGTTTTAAATGAAAAAAAAAAGCTATTTAAAAAATATAATGAAATAAAGAATAAATATTACCTTCAGAAATTGACCATGTTTCCATTCCTTAATACATTATAATAGGATTAAAGCAGCTTTGATAATTTTTTTTATAATACTACTTCTTCCAAGAAGCTTCAACTTCTGATATATAAAAACTTCAACTTACAGTTGAAGTCACAATAAATACAAAAAAACTTCTAAAGTTCATATGTATTTATTTTCCAAAAGAGGAAAATGTGATTTCAGATTATTTGATTACATTTATTATTAATCTATTTGCAACATTGAAAAATTGACTCCTTTCAATAAATTTTTTATAGTATAAAGACAGAAATATTTCAAAATAATGAAAAAAATAAATAAAGAATTTATAATTTTTAATTCAATGAAGTTATACATTGAAAACAATTGGGGAGTTTAATAGTTTTACGTAATATAATAGTACTTTGTCAATATGTATAGCCATTTATCAGTGTGACATAACACTGACAAAATAGACTGTTTCCATTTCATGGTGATAAACAAATGACACAATGTTTACAAGCTTAGCATGATGAAGTCAATTTAATGTGTATTAGAAAATGTTATAGGCTAAATACAGTAAAGGCTGATAGTAATGATGGATATAGCATAATTTCTTGTGTAGTTGATGCTATTATTTTTGGTTAATTTATTCAGTTATTTGTTTTGCTTATACACATGAAATGCACTATTTTAAGGAATAGTTTTGAAAATAATGTAACTGTTCAAAAGGCCATTTGAATGAACAGTTACACACATACAGGATCTATGTGAGGGCAGTAAAAAAAATATTTTGTAGCAAATCTTCTAAAATCATTGCATAACATGGAATTTATTAAGAATTTGATGGTTTGGAATCATCATTTTTCACCAACTGCATGCATGACAATGCATGTTAGCATTTTATTCATATATATATTTAAAAAAGTACACTTATTTTTAATTTCTTGACTATGACCAGAAAAGTTTCTAACAGATATGTGCTTATAATGCAAATGAATTAAATATACTATACAAACAGGACAGTCAGTTCAAGAACTACTTATTCTATTTATGAAATAAATAGAATAAGTAGTTCCAGCTTGATATGATGGCTATCAATAAAATCAAATCTTACTAATAATAAGATTTTTATGTCAGGTACAATATCCAAAAGAACACTAAATTATCAATATGACCCTATAAAAAATAACTAGATAAAATTAACCTTTTACTCTCCACTTATACTCTGAAAATGTTTCTGAATTGTTAATTCCATTTCTGTCACATGATTAATTTTTTATACAATTTGTTCCTCTCAAAAGAAAAGAAAAACATACAAATTTAATTGTCTAACTGAAAATAACAGTTTATTATTAGGAAATGCAAAAGCACTAAATTTTTTTTAAAAACTTTTTTGGTTCACTGTAAAATTTAAGAATAAAAAAATATACATAATTGAATATACTTTCTTCTATTTTCTGTTCAGTAATACTGTACCTAATATGTAGTTATAAAAATTATTTCTTATTTTAAAAAGAAAGATAAAAATTTAACTACATATTCTTAGAAATATGACTGATTTTTCAAAACGGAAAAAATTTAAAATTTAATTCTATATATAATTATTAAAATTTAATGCTATATATATATATATACTTAAAAATAAGATTTTTAGGCCTTGAAAATAGTATTTCAGCACAAAAATGCCAGAGAATTTTTTTGTAATCGAAAATAATTAAATAAATTCATTGTTTTCCTGAAAAATTCAAATAAAAAAATACATATCCCCACCCCCCTTTTTTAGAACTAGCATACCTTTCCATAAGAGAAAATGAAATTTTCAACTTGTACTTGATGAAATGTTGATGACGATTTGATGAAACATAGAGTAAGTAGAGGCAATTTATATATTTGAAACAAGAGATCTAAAAAAAAATTCGACATTTCACGACCAAAATTTAATTTATTTACAATACTTATACATAAACATGGTACAATGAACACATTAACAGTTCAGAAAGCTCAGTTCCTCTCTATAAAGCCAAAGCCTTTATGTATCTTAAATATCATATGACAACATATCTCTAAAAGGTTTTGCAGGAAGCAAAATAGCTACGAACAAGATAGAATCAATAACATTAAAAATTCACTCAATATTTAAAACAGTTTTATCCCACATTTTAACTTAAAAATTTAAGCATGGAAAATCTCAAATCTACTTAGGGGGGAAAAAAACACCTATTTTGTATAATAAAATGTGACCAGAAAATAACTAGATTGATGTTTTAAAACTCCTCCAACTACAATTTAAAGCTCTCTTCCTTAATCTCTAAACTGTTCCAAACAAAATTTTATGTGGTTCAAAGAATTGCTTCAAGTCACTTTCTGAAAGTCTTTTCATCGTCCCCATTGCTTTTAATTTCACAGCACCTACAGTCTCAAA
Source organism: Argiope argentata (assembly GCA_026289955.1). Taxonomy (NCBI): domain Eukaryota; kingdom Metazoa; phylum Arthropoda; class Arachnida; order Araneae; family Araneidae; genus Argiope; species Argiope argentata. The sequence continues at coordinate 6,468,271 of JAOUZG010047196.1, forward strand.
TCAAGTTTGTCTTAATAATAATAATAATAGCTTTAGTATAATAATAATAAAAGCTTTATTACAATAGTAACTTTACAAACATATTCATTAACAAACAAAATGAAAAAAAAAATGAATTCCTAGAAGTTTGATTAAATATTTTTAGTATTCAAAATAATCTTATTTAAAAGAAATTATTGAAGCATTTCAATATAATTACTTAAATTAATAATTATTGATAATTATGCCCCATTTTTCAATTACTTATTTTTAATTTTCTCATAGTTATGAAAAGTTTGTTTATTAAAATGGATCTATAGCTTTACTTCAATGGAATTTGAAAGTGTGTGAAAAATAGCAACCACGGAAACTGCATAACAAAGTTTTTTCAGAGACTGTTTACAATAAACAATGTCTATTTAAATCAGTAAAAAGTTGAAGAAAATTCTAAAATTCACTGGAAAATATATTTTAGACAATATTATGAGAATTTACCACAACAGCATTTACTTATCTATTGTCCCTATGAACCACTTGGGAATACTACAATGGAAAAATTTCAAAGTTTGATCTGTTAGAGGGGAGGGGGAAACACTCCTGGAATTTGTTCTCAGATCTACTGATTTTAGTTAAATTGATGGATTTTCACTGGAACATATGAAGAGAATTTCGAATTAACACACAGCTCCTGACATTTCAGCTACTTTAATAAATGTTACAATAGAACTCAGCAATGTGACAAGTTGAAACTTGAGTAGATAATTGGTAGGGGAGACACATGTAGCACAATCATCCGCTGTTTGTCTTCAACTTACAAAGAGTTTTTCTGTACTACAAAAGATCTGATTATTTTCTAGTCACACTTCTTATCTCTCAAAAGTATTCATGTTAATTTTTAAGCCTTAGCACTCAAACACATATTAAAAACTCAAATTCTACAAATATATTATTCCAAATAACAATGAAATATGTGTAAAACAATAAACACACTTGTAAAAGATATAACCAAAACAGTAATATAATATCTAATAGTTCACAATAGCTACTATACAGCTTCTCTTTTGGTGAGAAACCAGTCAAATTAAAATTAAATCACACTGACATCTCACTTAGTATGAAGCTTCCATCTCACTAATATCAAGAAAATATCTCCAAGTGTATAAAATCATGCCTCTATTTATGTATTTTATCAGGGAAATTGTACTAAAAATTTGAGTCTAAGGCATCTTGGTTTTAAGGAAGAAGCCAGCAATATAAAAATAAGTAAAAAAAAAAAAAAAAAAGAAAGAAAGAAAGAAAAAGAAAGAAAGAAAGAAAAGAAAAGAAAAAAAGTTACTCTACTTTTTTATAGACTTATAAATTGCAGGGGGGAAGGAAGTTAGCAAGTTTAATTAGAGGCAAACCAAAAAAATATATATCACAATTAACCACAGATAAAAGAAACATTTGCCACTGCTTTTGGTTAGTTCACAGTAAGACAGAAGAAATTTTATTTTACACTAACAGTAGCTGAATAAGTCTCTCTCAAACTGAAATTTTTAGAAAATGTAAATGAAAAGTAAAAAGTTTGGTTTTCATCATTTTGTAAAGTGATAGGCTATTTTTCATATTTCAAATGAAGTTGAACTGCAAAATACACATTACATGGGGTGATAACATTCTGTAGGTCATTACATGAACACAGTCTTAGATGTATCATGGCTTGGTGTATAATTTAGAAAAATTAAACCTTTGCTTGATTCTTCTTTCATAAGATTACAGTAAATGATGCATACCTGAACAGTATTTGCTACAAAAAAGAACTAGTGTCCAAAATAACGAGCATTTTTTTACCAACACAATATCAACAAAATGGTGCTGCACAAATTTCCATCAGTTCAAAAAGACATCAGGAAATAACAGAATACCCAAACTCAAATCTAAGCAGAACCCTTTTGTGTAAACTGAGGTACTTTAATTCAATGATTTAAGTAGAGAAAATGTAACATACTACAAAGGAACACCCAAATCACAGCACATAACATTTAGCATTATTTTGCTCAGAAGGGATGATGTAGATACAGCATTTGTACAAAAGAGAGGTTAACAAATCACAGTCAGGCTAATTTTTTTATTATTATTATTTCAGATCAGACATAATGTATAGATAGGATCTGTAGTATTACTATGTAAAAAATATTACAGCATGTAATTCAATGATTTAAGTAGAAAAGATCCAACTTATTACAGAGCAACAAAAAAATAATAAAAGTAAAATAAACTGCATTAATGCAATCTAAAATAAAACAATATTTAAAACATATCTTTAAATATATAGATACATACAAAATTTTAGAATTAAGAAAAATGTATATAACCAGTAGAAATGGCCTTCTCAAAACTTCTTCTATACTCTCTAATAAAGGCGAATTTTGTGTTTTAGATGATAAAGAATACAATTGCAGTCACAAAACCACATACCAAATATGATAAGTTGAAGGCATTACATTTTTTAGTTTTACACATGTATCTGAAAGTACAGATTGACAGACGGTCAACAACACTTTGTTGGCTTCGATTCAAAATTTGATAAGCATCTACACAATAGATTTTGAACCTGTGTACCAAAATAGATCCATCTGGCTCTCTTCTTTTTGTAGTTATTGTGTTATATTTAAATAATCAGATACAAACTTCCTCTGAATAGAATTTGCTCAAAATTAGATAGAAATCTATAAATTTGATGTAAAAGCAATATATTAAATTTATCCATTTAGCTTAAAACACTTTTGAGTTATTTTTGTTACAAACAGAATTTTTTTAAAAACATGCTTTTCGAACTCAAGGAGGTCTAATATGAAGAAATTTGTTAAAATCTCAAGTTATTTTAAGAATTACAATACTTTCTCTATGCTTCATATACAAAATGGTAAAATTATAACATAGTTCTATTATGTGTACATAATCCAGAAGGTGATACAGCTGTAATTGAAAGAACCTTTTTATTAAAATTTTCTCTGATCATTGGATGTTTAAAGTTTCATATTAAAAAAATGAATCAATTTAAAATATTAACTTTCATATAACACAAATGAAAATAGTACATAGATAATAGCAAAATGCAACAGTTTTTAAAATAGACCTTTCTTTTTTATGATTTCAATCTGAAGCTCACAGGCATACAAATATTGACAGTTCATTTGTACAAGCAGTGAAACTATTTTAAGGCGCAATACCACAATTGATATTCTTGGTATCGATCTGAAATAGAGTTAAATGACTTAACAGTAAAAGGGGGTTAAAAAAGAAAAAGGATAAAGACAAATATTCACATCAAATTTTAGGTACAAAAATATATACAAAGTTTTGTAGTAATTTATTGGAGGAAGAAAACTCTTCAATTTTTTAAAATTGAAGAATCAGAGCAAAATTCAGAGAGAAAAAGTCCAGTCTACCGATTGCCAATAAATAAATCTCTGGAATTCCTTCTGATACCAGAATTTCTACTATCAAATTATGATTATTAGGTGGCTCAGAGATTTATTGAATTACTTTTTTACACTTTTGATACAATTTCCTGAGTTTGATCCTTTATTTGCTATATCAACAGTCTACAGTTTATAACTGAAGGTGCTGGAAATTGAAATGATCATTTCTAATTTGTCTATATCACAAAAATCTTCACCACTAACAATGAAGTCTGTATGTATGTATGTATGTATGTGTATATATATATATATATATAATCACTGGCTAAGACATAAAAATATGTAACAAAATAATTACATACAAGATGGAAAAGAAAAGGGTAAACAGATAGGGGTGAAATTACTAGAAATTAATATAATTATCCAAAACATATTTGACTAGATTAAACAAATTTATTTTTAAAATAAATTGTAGCTTACTTACAGTGATAATAATTAAATACAAAAATAAAAAAGTACCAAGTGGAAAGGGTAGTTAATGCACAGTATTGTTAGATCACACAGATCTGGCTTGATTTCTAGCTAAGGCACGGATGCTACACATGAAACAAAAATTAGAAGAGAAATGTTTAGCAATAAAGTGGTGTGGTGCTCTTCTTGTTCCAATGAATACAGGCAAAATATTAACCTTTTTGTATATGTTTATCTATCAGTAATTGCAATTTGATTAAACACTATAAACTAATCAACAATAAGGAGAAAAAAAAAGACAAATAAATCACCCCATTTATAAAAATATCTTGGTGACTAAATTACAGTCTCCATTACAGATGAAATAAAATGAAATTCTGCATATTTCATAAAAATATTTAACAGGATATTATTCTGGTATTATGACACATAATCTGAATTTACAGCATTGCATATAAAAACTTAAAAGCATCTTCTTTTTCTTTTGCTTGCATGAATAAAGAGAATCTTTAATCAAATGCACTAAAGATTCTGCTGTGTTTAATAAATAATAAAAAGTAGCAATTACACCTTTTAAGGAAAGGAAAAACCTTCAGAGAAGAATGATAGTACATCGATCAATTTCTCATACATATATATCTGAAAAGAAATAGTAAATAAATTAATACACAATATCTAAATACCCTCAGAAGCTACTGCATCCCTCTTACTGTTGTAAAGCAGAACACGAGAACAACAACTAAAAAGAAATGACTACAACATACAAATTTTTAAAGCACAAAGACTAGTGAGAATAATCCTATAGTAAAATCTCAACATACCATATTGTAAATAAGTTTTTTTTTTTTTTTTTTTTTTGTGCAATTTATTTATTTGCAAACCAATAAGCCAAGCAGCATTTAAAGTATTTAATATTAAAGAGAACAGATATTACTGTCAACAATGTACAAATAAGTTTATACTTGACTAGAACATCTAAATTACGGCTCAGCTTTACTGTACGGTCACCCTTGGCGACTTTTTCAAAAGTTGGCGATAAATAATTTTTTTGGCAACCTTGGCGATAAATAATTTTTTTTTTGGCAACCTGCCGAAAACTGGAATTTCCCCAGAAATTGAGTTTCCCCATTTCGAACTTTGGTGATATATGGTGAAGTTGATTTTGTCTTAGCTCCCACGTTCTTTGAATTTTATTGTGATGGCTGCATGGGGAGAATGATGTTATGTGGTATGATGAGCATGTGAATTTAAGGTATTTGTATGGATTGGATGAAAGGAAAGAGACGTTTGATTTTTGTATGAAAGCGGGGTTGATTGCGAATAGGTATGAATGTCCGAAATGTAATAAAGATATGAAATTGGTTGCAAGGAAAGATGTTAGTGATGGTTATAAATGGAGGTGTAAATCTAAGGTGAAAGGAGAGGAACATGATGTTAAAAGGAGTGTTCTAATTTTTTGATGCTAATATGCCTTACATTTCTTATTTCCTAACATAACCCATAAAAGCTTTGCACTTTTATTTTGTTACAATCCAGAAGTTCGTTATTCCTCTCCGAAACTTTTCAGCCATTTTCTATGCTCTGTTTTCATTGGTTCTCACTTCGAAGTCGCCAGAATGGCGACTTTTGGCGGGATTTTGAAAAAGTCGCCAAGGGTGACCGTACAGTAAAGTTCTACCTAAATTACTAGAAGCCTATTTGATTGCAATCGTATACTCAAATTATCATTAAAAATTTGAGACACTAAATTTTGAATATTATTAAAAACACATTCTACTATCTTTCAAAAATACAGATTATTGAAAGAAACACACCAAATTTATTGAAATAAAATTGGACTTACATAAAATAACAAAGCATTCATTTAATAAAAATGGCTATAGATGATGGGAAAGACTACTATAAAAATGACTACTACATTAAAAGAAAAAAAAATAATTGCTCCCCCAATTTCCTGCAGATTTTAAAATACATATTGGGCTTTGAAATTAATTCAATCTGAATTGCTAATTTAAGATACAAATTATCAAAATTTTAAATTTAAATAAAATGTCATACAAAACATTTACAAATTCAGGAAAGAATTTCATATGAGATATAAATCTGATATAAAATATTCTGACTTCAAAGATTCCCTGAAAAATAAACTGAAAATGACAATGAGTGTGTGTGTGAAAATAAACTCAATTTTATTAATTTTTACAAGCACTATACTAATTTAATTAAAACTATAGATGAAAAAAAATCCTGACAGGTATGTATATTTTTAATATGGAACATATTCAAAATTAATAATATCTATTCCTATCTAAAATGAAAATGAACTTTTTTTTTCATTTTAAAATAATAGGTAGAAAATCAAGAGTTTTAAAAATAGTTAATTAAATATTTTCTTCTTTTAAATTCAAAATAATAAATAAAAGAACAAGAAATTTTAGACTAGAGCAGAAGTAAGTACCAATCTAATTACATATGGTTTAAATGAAAACAAAACACACATACACACACAAATGGAAACAAAAATTTTAAAGGGAACAATTCAACAAACTAGAGCAGAAGTAAGTACCAATATAATTTAAATATGGTATAAATAAAACATAATTAAAATGTACTAGTACTCAAAACTTTTGAATTAATTATTAAAATATTTCATTAATTTATATAAATAAATCAAAAGTCTTAATATTAGTAAACAAAGCAATTTTTACCATATGAAATTCATAAAACATTTTAACATACTACTTCAAATTTTCAATAATTCATATAATCAATTATTTGTATAAAATTTTTTTAGTTCAATTTATATCATATTTAGTTCAATATATAAGCCATGATGTATTGAAATAATTATCAAAAATATCATAATTTTGAAAAATGTGTCTTTCATTAATTCAAGTTTTTTTAAAAAAATATTTATATTACAATAATTATAATCCTTTTTTTAAATTTATATTTAAAAATCCTAAATATAGCATATCTTGCTGAATTTTCTTTGTAAATGTACAATTAGATGAATTTTATTAATCCTACCTGTACACAGGTATTATGCAGATTATTATACTTTTAAAATGAAAGTACTGAATGCAAAATGTAATAATTACTGTTGTAAAATAAGAACAACATTTTAGGTCCTGAAGATTTCAATTAATATTAAATCTTTTCCATTATTATTTTTGTTAAAAAAATAAACTTTATTACTAAAAATAATATTAAATCTAAAATAAATATTTTCAAATAATTTTCATACATATATTTTTAGATGACTGTTAAAAATGAATGAATTTAATACTTAGGAAAATTGTTGAATTTGAAGCAAAAATTTGTAATTAATCTTATCATCAATAATTAGAAAAAGAATCAAGACTTTTTCTTGATCTCCAATACCTTTTCTTGATAAACAAGTTTAATTATAAGAACATTCAATTAATTTAAATGCAATTCAAATCTATGGTATTTGTAGACAAATATATAACTGCATCATTTATTAAATAATAATAAATTCAATTTTAAATACCCATACAGCATAAAGGCCTATAGTGAATAATTTTAATTTCTCATAATTATGAATTTTTTAATGAAAAATCATTGCTTTTACGTAATAAAAATGCATTATTTTTTTACATAAATTTCATTTCGAACGCGTTGAAAGAGACTTCAGAAGGTTTCATTTCAATTCAGACTGAAAAGTTAAAGTCTTTTCTTTGTAAGAATGTTTCATACATAATAACTGGAATCTTTACAATAGATGATAACAAATAAGAATTCATATACAATTTTGAACAAGATTAAAAACTTGCTTAAAATGGAGAAAGCATAATTTCTGTTTTGCACCTTACCGATAGCAAGTTGAAAATTATAAGTTGCTAATATCCTTATCAATTAATGTATATTTGAATGCACCACATTCAATTTAATGTCACAACAACTAAAAAAGTTCAGTATTAAGTATCTCAAATAAATATCAATAAGACAAAATTATGATACTTATATACAATGTGAAAATAATATATATATTTAGGGAAATTATTTCTGCCATCAAATTTAAACTTTTTAAAGACATACCTTTTTTATTCATAAAAATGTCTTCGAATTACAAGTTTTTGGTTGTCCTAAGGTAAAAGACATTTTTAATAACACAAAGGATAAAGTAAGCCAATAATACATAAGTAAATGCAGCTAGATATATTGAATTCATGCATGTCATCTTCGGTTACATTTTTGGTGCTTCTTCTCAAGCAGATTATAAGGTGCATTTCGTACTTTACGGGGTATTGGGATATAACTTTTGTTTGTTAAAACAGGTTCAACTGTGGAAACTGTAGTAGCTGATAAACACAATTCTAATTCTTTTTCACGCTGCTCTTCCATAGCTTTCAACTTGGCTTCAATAGCCATTATTTGACAAATAGGATTTTTTATCTGCTTTGTTTCTTCAGGAGTCTTACAAAATACTGTTGGTTTTTTCATTCCACTAAATGACTCTGACGGTGCGGTGTGTGCCCATCTGACGACCAAAGTTTTTCCAAGAGCTTGTTTCCCATTCAGTGCCGCCAATGCGTTCTCAGCTTGCTCTCTTGTTTCATAAGTTACAAAGCTATAGCCTCTGGGTTGTCCTTTCAAAGCTCCAGATTTATGAAAAAGAAAATCAAATTTTTTTATTTTTCCATACTTCTGCACAATTTTCAATAGATGGTACTCCGTTAAACGGCTGTCAATATTTCCAATCCAAAGTCTTTTTTCATCTGCCTCAGGTGGTGGAGATGGATCTAAAGGTAAAGGAATACTTGGTTCGATAGACATACTTGTAATTTTAAACCATAACTTTCTTACAGATATTTAGTGCTTCAAAAAGCTTAATGGTACATTTTCACTAATTTTATTTCTTCAAGAATCAATAATTAATTAAGATGAAATGATCTTTCAAAATTTCTCTTGAAATTAATACCAAATGAAAATAAATCATGAATCGAATCAAAATCACCACCGCAACTTTAACTTGCTGTTGCCAAGAGATCTAATTTAAGCTGATGTACTTAAAATTTAAACTGGACTACTGTCGCACAAGAGCTATTACCTGCGACTTCATAATTACTGATAATAGCACCATTATTTATTTTTTTTGGGAGTAACTCGCATAAAAATAATTTATCTTTAAATATAGTTACATTTTTCAATCAACATTGTCATGCATAATTTAAATACACTCCTATACTGGTAAAAGCCTAGTGTAAAAACAGAAGTAAATCATATCTGAAAAGCGCGCGAGCTTGTTTTATAGAATTTATTTCATTGTGGTTTGTTTATTGATTTCTTAATTTTTGAAATTCTAAAATGGATAGAATAGGTGGAGTATCTAAGAGATCGCATAAAACACCTATATTAACTTCTTTGAAACAATGTGTGAACAAAATCGAAAATGAAGTAAGCGATCTGAAGCACTCTTTTAATGCCATCACTTTGGATTCTGAAGAAAATGAAAATAAAACCTTATTTTACTTGGAAAAGAGTAACAGCATTAAAAAAGAAGTTAGTGCTTTGCAAGTGAGTGTTACTTTATTATTTCTGTTCTTTATTTTTCATTTATCCAGATTAATCATGCATTAACATAAGCATTTTTTCTGGCAAAAATTTTATGAATGCATCTTTTTCTGACACCTTCAATGTTTTTAAATGTTTACTTTAATGACTAACTCCATGGTTTTGTGTTAGGGAGTGTTATATGGCTGTCCTTAATAGTGGCCCTTTAAACTTTTGAGGAACAGATTTTAAATTATGTTCACAGGAATGCAAGTTTTGTGTGTTGAAAGAATAATAATTCGAATACCTATTTTTTAAAATGAAAGTACATATTTTGCTTATTCAAAAGATCTAAATGTTAAGTATAAACACATTAAATAACTTTTTCATTCTGCCCAATACAGTAAAGAGGAAATAAACTATGGTAAACACTCTTTAAATTTGGGCACAAATCATTTCTAATGTCATTTAACATTGTTGTTTAACTAAAAGTAGAAAATAAAAGTCCCCTGAGTTTAAGTGTCGCCCAAGACCATGCTTTTTCCTTTAGTAATGAAAAACCATGGAGAAGCACCTGGTGAGATATTAGTTTGGCAATACTGGCCTTATCTCTAAATTCATCATTGACTTCTCAAAGATAGTTAATTGTCTAAAATTGAGTTAATTTTAGGTGTACATGTAAGGGAGTTTTTGTTTAAAAATCTTGTAAGGGAGATTTCAGCAAATTTAAACAATCTACTCTATTTTCCCTGTATTTGTAGGATTTTATTTTAATTTGTTCCCAAAAGTGATCTGCATTTTAATAATACCTGCTCTATTTCTGATTGTATTTAGATTATTATTTTTTCGTGGAAATTAACATTATGATATATTTTTGAATATTGGCAAAAATGCATATAAAATAAGGGGCTATAAAAAGTCAACATTAATTGTTTTGTACATGTAATAATTTCCGATAGTTGATCTCATAAAAATTTCATGTAAATAACATTTTAAAACATTACCCATATATATATATATATATATATATATATATATATAGGTAAAAGTGAAGTTTAGTGTGCCCCTTGCGGCACCAAGGATTCCAAATTGTCAATAAAAGTGATGGATAATATAAATAAATACTTCTGTGGAATAGTTACAGTTATTACTTTCCGCAATATAATTATGATTTTTTTTTCCAGACCGGCTAAGTCGGTCTGTTTGGTGCAGAGCAAAAGTTAGAGCATGTGATGCCTTTAGCTTCTGTGGAAAACACTGGGCAGAATTTTTCAACTTTAAAAAACATCCTACGGCTTCACTAGCAGCTGAAGCTTGAGATTGTAGCTTCACTAGCACATTGAATATAAGAACAATGTGGATAACAGGAACAGTACATAATCAAAAGAAGAGGAAGAAACAATCAAACCATTCTCCATACAAAATTTCAAACAAGCATCCATTTCTAACTTCATCAACTCATAAAAAATATATTCCACTCATCCTTCAACCATTCTGAAGATTCAAAATATTTTCTTCCATTCCATTTATGTAACATCCATTCTTGTACAATTACTGACATGAAACATTATCAAAGTAACCATTATTTGAGCAAAAAAAGAATCACCAGAAGTGTGAAGAATTCCATTGTGTCTGACTTTTAAAGTAAGAATTCAGATGATTTTGTAAAATATTAATTCAGACTATTTTTTAAAGCACATGTTGGAAATTAAAAATTACAAAAGACTTTCCGTTTGTGTTTACATTAAAAATAAAATTGCAGTGTCTTAATAGTTGCATAAAATCTTTTAATTATAATTAAGAACAAAATTAAAATCTTTAATCAATATTTTATATTACTTTTAATTTAACATTTTTCATAAAATAGTTATAGTCCATGTTCAACTCAACCATTGTTGTAATTAGTAAACAAAACAGCATTAGGGTTGCTAGAAGAGCTTTCTGTTGGGTTACCATATTGGGAACACACTCAGGGGGCACACTAATAACTTTAACCTATATATCTAAACTACTATTATAAATGTAAAAGTTTGGATGGATGGATGATGGGGCTCAATCATGCCAGAACGGTGGAAGGAAATGGATGAAATTTTGCTCAGAGATAGATTATAGTCTGCAGAAGAACAGACACTAATTTTTATTCCAGTTAATTAAGTGGTTAATTTTTTATTAATTCAAAGCTAAATTTTCCTCCAAAAAAAAAATCTGAACATATCTGCCTGAGCTTTTTGAATAGTTTGTTTTTATTTTTTTATTTCCTGTATTCTTTTAATATTATCTTATCTAATGGAATTCTTTGTGATTTATTGTAGGATTTCCCAACAGAAAGCCTTTTTCATTAGAACAAAATTTTTTTAAAAAATCTAATTGTCCGTTTTGACTTTTCTGTTTCAGTTTTCATTTCAATATTACCTTACTATTCTAATGGAAGGTTTATTAATTTTTTTTCTTACGCTGTTCTTCTGTTAATATAATTTATACATATTCCTTTTGCCTATTTTCATCATTTTCTATTACATTTTAGAAGTACCTTTATAGTTTGAAGTACATAGTTTTTAAGTAGTTTTTTTCTCCACACTAATGATGTTAGATGCAACATGTTTTCAACCGGTTAATTCAAATGATTCTGTTTATTTTCGTAGTGTATGATAAATTTAAAATTAAACGTTGTTAATTAATTGATCTTTTGATTCCTTCAGAAGAATTTAAATTCATCTATTTTATTTTTATTCAGACTTTTGAATAAAAATAAAATAGATGAATTTAAATTAAAATTTTCTATTCTGTATTGCATTACCCCAACTGGCACTTAAAATTCATGTCTTTACGTTGCTCCAATTGATGTTGAAAATTCATACATGCATATGGTTTTAATAACATTTTACATTGTGATTGTTCTGTCAGTTCTCACGTATACACATCAAAATTTCCACACGCACAAAGTCACCAGTAAGAGCTAGTGTGTGTGTATGTGTGCAAAGCATGTGTTTTATTCTATATATATATTCATAGAATAACCTATGACAAAAGAAGATGATTATTCAATAAACCATATGTGTTCAGACTACAAAAATCAAAGCCTGCCTTCTTTATAAAGGGGCCTGGCTTAAAAAACTATTTGGGGCCATACATTTTTTGCAAAATAAATAAAATAAAATAAAAATATAAACACAAGCATATGCTATTATTGCATGTTTATTTAATGCACATTTTTGTTTTTGCTATTAGTTACTTCAGAAAAATCTATTATTTTCAGTGCTTTATAAATCAATTATATTTAAGCATTCTGCACACATTCTTGACCAATAACAATTCTTTAATAATTTTAATTTGTTAAAAGATTGCTCAGTAACAAATAGTAATGTAACATAAAGGAGTTATAGAATAGAAAAATATAGTAACTGCCAATAAAAAGAAAAGACTTAACACAGTTAATATATTTAGAAATAATTCATAAGAATTATTATTTAGTAGACATTGCAGTATAACTGATGCATTATTTACATGCCTTTTTAAAAAAAAATGAAATCATACCAGACCAATTTCCTAGATTAGGTTTTTATCTACATCTTTGTTATAAAACTTTACAAAGTTTTAGGACCATTTTTTTAATTCATGTTTTTCAAAACTTCTTTTAGTAATGATTAATTTAAAATAATATAAATTTCTCTTTCAAGCTTTCTTTAACATCATCTTCTGCTAGTTCAGAATATAATTCTTTTTTTTAATTCATTTTTCAGGGATATTCAAATTGTTCACTATCACTTTTGCTTTGTCTAAAGATATATATTAAATTTTTTTCTTAAATTGTGAGTTTTAATTTTAATTTTATTGATTAAATTAAAGCTGAGTCAAGAACAATTATTTTTGCTTGAAATAGTTTATTGGTAGTGTTAAACTTGCACAATATTGCAAACCTTACTATTAGCAGGGTTGCCACACTACTAAATTAACCAGGAAAATGTTGGGAAATATGAAATTTTTCATAAAAACAGTTAAAATACAGGGAATTTTAAATTTTTTACTTGTTTTTTTCCAATCTAAAAAATGCTGATCTCCAAAAGATTGTAAGAATAAAAGATCATAGTCATAGCTTCCTAAATGGAAACAATATCATTCTCAATTTTGTAATGTGGAAACTCCCGATGTATGGCTTCATTTAAAGTTTTTTACCCGATGTATGGCTTCATTTAAAGTTTTATGAAACTACTGATTAATGGCCCTTATATTAGGGCCTTAAAAATGGTTATTTTTTGTTCAGGTGTTTGTTTTTCTTTATGATGAAAAAATAAAAATTTCCCATATTATTAAGCCATGCCAGATTTCCCTGATTATAAGACTGCATTATCTTTGTGATGTCTGATTTTTCACCTCTGAAAGAATCTGAATGAATTCAAAAGACTGGAAAAGGTTTCATCTCAGTTTAAGGAAATGCTGATAATATGGAGTATTATATCTTTCTTTCTTACTTATATTTATCTTCTTCTCCTTTTGCTTATTTTGGTTGGGAGAAAAAATATTTAAAAAAAATTATGAATTCTTAAAAATCCATGCAAGTTTATTTTTAACAACAGCAATTTCAGCAAATTGCTGTATCCTTTACACTGATTGTTATTATTATTATTCACTTATTAGCTATATTTCAACATTATTTACTTAATCACCAGTTCAGATTTTTTTTAAAGTTTTTGTATCTAAGAATTTTTATGCATAAAACATTTTGGAACTTTTTAATAATATGTAGATTTAAAATGTTTGTTTAATTTACTGTGGACTTTCGATAGGGCATATACGGAATGGTTCAAAGCTTTTTAAAAATAAAAGTAAACCAATATGTTCGTGGTGCTCCAAAGTTACTTGTTGGTCATTACTTGTTATACTTGCTCAAGATATCAAAAATAAATTAATTCCAATAAAATTCCTTATTTATTTTCTCATATATGAAGTATTGAAAGAGAAAAAATCATAATTGTCAAAAAATTCAAACTCAAAATTTTGGCGTATTTTTATTATTCAGACTCCAAAAAACAAACTTTATGAATCTGCATCTGTAAATGAATGTGGTAGCTTAAAAACTTTGTAAAATAGGCAGATGAAATTCAGTATGTTATTTTAACACTGAATTTCTAGTTTTCTGTCAAATTTTAATTTAAATCCTTTTAGAGTTTTTTTTTTTTTTTTTTTTTTTTTTTTTTTTTTTTTTCTCATCTGTCTGTCCAAGTGCCAGCAAATACAACTTCGAAATGGTAAGATCTGCATTGGCAAAATTTAGTGCAGAATTTCAAACTTAGAAAAATCTATCAATATTAGTTTTTAAATCAAGCTCTTTAAGGATTTGACCATCTGTTGGTCTGTACATTTGCAGGCTTCTAAACATAACTCAAAGATGCAACAAATTAGATGAATAAGATGTGGTAAATCATCTTGTTACTAAAATTATAGCTTAGCTCTTAGACATTTGTCTAGCTTAAAAACTTAATGCATACTTGGTTTTCTTTACTATCCTGGAAAGCAGAAAACATTCATTTATTGACTTTGATCATATAAACTTGAGTGCTAGTGGCATTCATGGCTTCTTCCAGCAACCTTAATTTTTATTCTAGAAGAAAGGATAACACTTTTGCTATGGATTATACTAGAAATTTTCAGAGAAATTGTTATTGCTGCTGTCACATGAGTTGCAGAGCCTATGAAGTAATTTCTTCATATATATAAAAGTGAATACCCACTTTTGCCTTTTTGTGCATTGATACTAAAACAGTAATTTAATTATGTTGATTATTTTGAAGTTTTGAAAGAATAATTTAATAGTTAAGATTATTCTTCACTAAATAGCTAATGCTAGTTTAATTTTCCTTATGATGCAACAGGTTCTACAACTGATAAAGTGGGTGCATGTGTAAGAGAAGATAAATTATTGAAAGCTTTACCTTCCAGGCAGAAAATTCTGTTAAAGCTATATGCTTTTTAAGCAAGAATATTAGTAGTTTTTCTCTTAAAAATGCTGGAATGCATAATG
>JAOUZG010047196.1:6483763-6544049 GCA_026289955.1 Argiope argentata
ATATATAAACTAGTAAGTGTTAAAAAAAGTTTTAAAAAAGAGAAAAAGATCAATCATGTTCTGTGTTGCTTTTATATTGGAAAGATGAAAAGGAATGTGATGCTGTTCTCATGGAGTACATAACTTTATTTTATAAAGATTATAGATGATAGTCGAATCAATTTTAAATGATTTCAGGATTTTTAATATTAAAAAAAAAGGTGATTGGTTTATCCCTTACTTGAGGACAATCAATTTACAAAGTTGTGGAGAAAAATTGTTTTGATATTTCTCAAGGACAAACTTCTGATGCAAGGGGATTCATTTATAGAAACATCAATGAGAAAAATTTAAATGCAATATCTTGTTTCACAATATATAGTCTATGCAGCATAGAGTAATTTGGAAGAATCCACTCAGTAAACACTACTAAAGAATTAAGAATACCATCAACATCAGCTCATTCAAAATATCGCACATTTCTTGAAGAACAGATGGTTGAAGTAATAGCTGCTAATAACATAAATAAAGTAGTAATCTGATTTCTTGAAGCTTTTACTGAAAATGATGTTTCTTTTAGAAAAAGAAATGACTGATTTTAAATATAAAGCTATTGCTCTTAATTAGCATATCAAAATCTAATAAATTATTAAAAGCTGTTAGTAAAAAAATAAAACAAATTGAAAGAATTTTGAATTTTTTAGAAAATGAAGCTAATTTTTTTGTACACATTTAACAAAATTATCATGAATTTGATATCCAAACTTTATTTATGTTTGAGAAATTTTTTTGGAGAATTGAAATTCTAATGAAGCAGCAGTATAAGTTTTTTTTTGAATAATATTTTCTGTATGAATAAAAAAATTTGAACTTATATTATCTTGTGAGTGATGTGTCAGTTAGGTGCAATGAATTTAAATTTAACTTAATAATTAAAAAGTTTCAAACTTAATCATCAAGCAAGTACATTTATGAAAAATCTATATATTTTTTATATACTGCTATGTTTCTTGATAAGTTTATTTTAAACTGAAATATTAATGTGTTTAAAATTGATGTAATTTATTTTCCTTTTTATACTTTTTAGCATGACAGTCAAAAATTAAAATCATTATTGAATGCTAAATGTGGGCGAACAAAATCTTATTTTTATGACATGGAAGATTTGACTTTGGATATTCAAGACGAGATAGGAATTTTGGAAAAACATCTAAAGAACCATGGTTATGAACCTCGTAAGTTATTCTTTTAGCATAATAATTATAGTTTCATATATTGAGTAGCAATTTGATTAATAATTTCCTTTGTTTTAAGATACCCATAGCAAAAAGGGAATGTTTATCATTTTTATATTTATTTAAGAAATATTGAGTTTTTGTTCATTACTTCTGAAAGCTAGTATGATATATTATTTGAAATAAAGAAGAGTGTTTGCTAATTTTATTGTTTTATTAATTGTAATAATAAAGTTTAATTCCTATTTTTGAAGCATTTAAACAGTTTTTAAACTATAGAAATTTATTTTTATTATTAATATATAATCCAAGAAAAGTTACTGTCTGAACAAAAGGGTGTCCAAGATATCAGGAGTATATGGAAATTTTAACACATGCTAAATAAGACACTTAGTGTTTTTCAAGTGAAATACATTTGACTAAGCACATTATTTTAAGTTAGTTATTCTCTTTTAAATTGCAAACTGCTAAAAGGGTACTTGGACAGTTGAACTATTTTTCATCTTCATTTACTTTATGATATGCGAAAAGAACTAAAAAAAATCTTTGAATGTTAAATCATTTATAAAAGATATTTAATTAAAAATTATCAATGAAAGATATCCTGTCTTCCATGCTATTTATTATTTTTTAAATTATTTTCATTTTTAATTTAAAAAACAAAACAGTGAGATATTTTAAATCCCTCTATAAACTCTAAAATCATACTAAGGGAATGCTTTGTAAAATAATGTTTCCAGTTATTTTGCTTTTTGCATAACTGTATTATTATTGAAAAAATTCTTGACATTTCAATGACAAAAGTTAACAGGTTTTTTTAATGTAGTAAAAGAGTTCTGGGATTAACTTTAGAAAATTGCACATATTTTTTACATTCATTTATATAAAAATACTTAATATTTGGTTATTTTATTTGAAAGAATGGACCATTTATGCTTTTGTATACAATAAATGTTATTTGATTTATTTGTGATTTTAGTTACACATGTGATTAACTTTTTTTGTTTTCTTTGTTAGTTGAATTGGATACATCTAGTGTTGATGAAACTGAATGTGTTGCTGATTCTAGCTATTCTGAAGCTGAGTATCCTTTGGAAAAATAAAAATGTTGCTATGAATAATGTGTACAAGAAATGTTTGATTTTTACTCATTTGTTTCATAATTCACAAGATTTTTTTTAATTATTTTTATTTCAAAAAAAGTTTTCAATTTTAAATTATCTCAAGTTAGTATAAAAATTAGAACTTTAAAATTTTTGCCACAGCAAGTTTTTAAATTCTAAAAATCTGAATTTTAAATAGTGTAATAAGATGTCAAACTAAGATAAAAAGCGTTATATGTGTTATTTATTAAATTATTGTATCCTATTCAGTGCCAAAAACTTTTATTTGGATTGAAATATCATACTATAGGTAGTAATTTTTTTTTCTTTTAAATTTCCATTCATACTGAAGATATTAAGCAAGAAAAATAAATATGAATGTATACTTAGAATTACTCAAGTGCAGCAAGAGTTTTGAATTCAAGTTTCACAATAGATTCCAAAATTGAATTGTATAGTATACCTCTTGTGTATTACATAAGAAAGAAATTGTTTCATTATATATCTAGAACATCATCTAAAATTTAAGCTTTTCATATGTGACAGATAGTGCTCTTAAAAACATAAAAAGTAGTAGATGGAGTATTTCACAATGAATATTTTAACAGTTTTGAATAGTGATTCAATAAAAAATTGTACTTAACTACCATATGGAAGTGAAGTTTCTTGTGAATAGAATAATGATATATATCATTGATGATGTTTCTGCAATTTATATTAATTAGAATGAATAGAGTTTATCATTTTTGTTTACTTCTCAAAAACTATGATTACTTCTAAAAACATTTTTTCAAAGTACAAATAAAAAGGCATCTTTAAAATTTCAATAAAAGCATGCTAATCTTTCACTGAATACCTAAATAAGGAATGCCTTTCTGCCTTAGTTTTCAACTATGAAGAAAAAAAAAAAGAAAAACATGTAATAAAATTTCGTATAAATATTGAAAAAGGCTTGGTTTTCATTGTAATAATGGAAATCATTTTTATAAATAATATTTAAAGAATAAAAAAATTAATTTAAATGAAAAATTATATAATATTTTCTGAAATTATCACTGAAAAACTTTGATCAGTTTTTAATTTATGAAGCATGAAAAATCATCTGATATACACATTTTCTGCCTTCAAAGTATGCATTTTGCCAAATTTAGTAGTTTTAGGCTTAACAATCTATCCTATAGAGTTCTAACAAATACACACATTCATGTTTGCTATCATAGATAGATTAAAAAAAGAATGAATTGAAAATCTTTATGCCATGTCATATAGGTCTTTGTCTGGACATCATTGAGCAGATAATTTTAAATGGGAGTAGATCTGATTGTATGTAGTACTATTAAGAGACAATGGTGAAAGACTTCTGTCTCTATGTTGCTTATTATTTTTTTTATGTCACCCATTTTGTGAAGCTTTTATTGTAAAAGAGCTAGCGTAAGCACTGAGTTATTAAATGAACATATTTCATTATTTTAATTATTTTTTATGAAAATGCAATATGTTTATTACTAATTTTCTAAAGTTTGAAGTAAAATCTTCTGTTAAATTCCTGATTCCAATTCTTTGTCTTGGCATTCAACTGATTTTAATGACTCTACTTAAATGATTTGGTCTTATATTTTTCCTCATATTTTCCTTAATTCTCACTTAGAATTGCAGAAAATGATATATCACTAACTCCTCAATTTGATATTCCCACTGTATCATTTCCTCAAAAAAAGTTCAGTTATGTTTTTTTTTTCATAAATTCATATCCTTCAATTTAATCTTTTTTTCTTTGGTTGAATCTTTCATTATATTAATAAAACGTTTTTCTTTTCTATTTTAGGGAAAAACAGCCAGTAAAAGAAGTCAATGAAATTGGTAAGTCTTTCAATATAAACATTTTTCTTAAAAAAGGGTGAGATCAAAGCGTTTTTGGCCTTATTTTATCTTAAGCTGCTTACTGGAAATTACCTAGTTGAATAAATTTGTTCTTCTTTTAGATATTCATTAATGACTAAAATTAAGATAGATCAAAAGTTATTTTTTAAAATTTAGTTTTTATTTCTATTATTTGAAGAAAAGCATTTTGTTTTGTGCCAAATGTGATAAGGCATTTTTTTGGTACAAGATCCTCATTAGGAATAGATGAAAGAAGCACATGATTAAAAATGCAGTAAGGAATGGGAAATATATCTGATCACCAAAAATGTATTTAAATAAACAGATTTATATAGATATACCTGAAAATGTAATTCTCTTTATGTTACTTAGAAAACAAATAAATGTCAAAATCAATTCCCTATTATTAATAACTTAATGTGAATTGTTTGTTGAACTATTTTTCTGAAGGTTTACAAAAGAAATAATAAATTTAAAAATTTAAGAGATGAAATAATCTTTTAAATTTTCTTACAAATTCCTTTTCCCCCCTTGTATGTGATGTTCATAAGTTATGCATTTTTTTTAATTAAAAAATTTTTTAAGTTTTTTTTTATATTTTTAGAGCCTTCAACTCCAGAATTAAAAATGCCGGAACCAAAGCCGGAAAGGAAGGCAAGTATAAATTTAAAAAGTATATGGACTCATTTGAAATGGCAACTGAACCATTTATATTAAATGTTACTGAAAGCAAGAATATGCAAAGCTAGTTTGTTTTTTGAGATGCAGTAGCCCCCCCCCCCATATACACACAGGCTCCATTGATCGGCAAAATATGTCATGGATAAATAGTTACGTTTAAATTATCACCAAAAAAGTTTTACTTTTTGATACCATTGCTGTGAAAATACAGGTATTTTTCATATCTGAACCATCCAATTTGTTTTCGATCCCCTCTTCAAAAAATATTTCTACTAATGATATAAGGTGAGCTTAGTGATCCTTTGAAAATCTTCTTTAGTTAATGAGGAACTTTTGAGTTTTCTTTTAAGAAAAGAGTATAGAACAAATATGTCTAAGTATTCACCCTCTAATGTTGAAAGTTTTGAATTGCTAGCCGGCCAAAATTTTTGGTTCGTTGCCTGGAACTCTAGCACCCTCTGTTCCTTCTGAATGACTTGAGTCAGATCATTAAACAAAATCATTTGTTGCAGCAGTCTTTTGCCCTTTCTCCTTGCTCCCTCCCATATAAGAAATGTGGCTTAAAGCTAAATGATTTCCATATCTTTTTTTTAACTAAGAAAAACTGAATAGAATGCCAAAATAAAAATTCTAGACTAGTGAGAATGTCACATCATTGGTGGCCACGTTTCTTACAGAGGGAATAGAAAATATGATCCATTGATATAACAAATACCAGAATCTTCACGTTCATTATGCTCAAAAGTAACCATGATTGTATATAACTTTTAGTTATTAATTCATTTTACTATCTTCTTTTGTCTTTTTTTATGATTCATTGGAGCTTGAAAAAATAAACAACTGATCTGAAATATTATTTACCTATCTAAATACAATTTAAAATCTATAACAATCTACAAAAATCCAAACCATTGAATAGTTTTGTTTCAATATAAGTTCACAAATACTAAGAAGCATACGAGAGGTTTAGGTCAATTAACAGTTGAGTTTTAATTTGCTAAAATTTGTATATCCGTATATAAAAAGATTAATTTAATTTTTGCAATGTTGTACCCGATGAATAAAATTAACTTAGATATTTTAAAGGCTTTTATTTATTTGTCTCCAAATTGCCATTCATAAAGTTTAATTAAAATTTGCATGACTCTTTAAATTTCTAATTTATGAAAAAATAAAATAGCATTGGGTAATTTTAAAAACATTTGATTCATATTTTTATCTTAAATATAATTTTAATTTATAAAAGGTGAACATGTAGATATACATTATGCGTGGTTCGTTGTTGTGATTTGTTGAGTTTCGTACCACAAGGATCGTTCTTATCCAAACTGCGCCAGACATTTTATTTGGAATTATAAATATGTCGTAACAGATATATGTACACGTCACTGAATATCCTGAGGTACTTTGTATTGAGAGGAAAGCTATGATAAATACTTCATTACCATTATGCTAAAATTTTATTACTGATAGTGAGTTTTGAGAAGAAACAAAATTAAAAAATTTCTTTCATCAACTGATATTCTCATTATTATGAAAAAGTAAAGCTGTTGATAAAAGGAATTCTGTAATATATTTTATAAATAAGTACTTAAATATATAAAATATTGTATTTTGCTCTGATTATTGAAATCATGTTATGACTTTCATAATTACCTGCAACTGGTTTGAAAAATAATAAATGATGGTATATCACCAAGTTGAAATATACGAGATTCCAAGGAATGACGAGAAGTTTGTCCTTTTAAACAGTTTATTTGTAACAGCAAACTTAACAAGATTTAACAACGCACATATTCTAAATAAAGACATGTAAACAATTAATCCGAGTAAATATTAATTTCTAATTATATTCCGAGACAAGGTATATTCGGTAAGCCATTCTAGAAGCTACCGTCATGAAAAAAAAAACCATATTACACGCGCACACTCACAGAAGAGAGCCGAAACTTTTACATGCATATACACATACTTACGATACCACGTGGGTTTAGCGGTTAGCTCCGCCCACATATCAAGTGATTAAATTCGTTTCCAACAACCTGCCCCCGGATGAACCAAGGGGGGTTCATAAAAAATCCGAGTAAATATTCTTGCATAACATGAAAGTTACCTGGTAAAACATATGCACTATTAAAGAAACATGAAAACATACAAGTATATCAATTAACTAAAATTGTACAATATATAATATTCAGATTTATGGCAGTTAATATTCAAGAAATTAGGCATAAAGTTAAGAGTTCATGAATACAATTTATACACTTTAGTCCAGTATTTCCAAATTATACAACAGTTGTACAGGTCGCCTGATAGTTGCAGACTCAGTTTTTAATTTGCAAGCCCTCACCTTGCCATCTCTTCCAGGAAATAATTCAAGTATTTTTCCTAGTTTCCAAAAATTACGAGGTAAATGATCATCTTTAATTAAGACTACATCGTTAACCTTAAATTGAGAGCAGTTTTTAGCTAAACTTGAATGGGCCGATCTTAAATTTAGTAAATATTCATTTTTCCACCTGGTCCAAAAAGATCTCATTAATTTTTCACGATAATTAAAAGTTTTAATGAAATATTTCCTAGAAGAAAGATTTGAATCAAGGTGAAGTTTTACAGAGGGCAATGATGTTATTCTCCTTCCTAGAATGAAATGAGCTGGAGTTAAGGCAGTTGGTTCCTCCGAATCACTACTTACGTAGGTGATTGGTCGAGAGTTGATCATGCCTTCTATTTCAATAAGCACTGTTAACAATTGATCAATAGTGAGACACGATTTTCCAAGAGATTTACGTAAGGCAGTTTTGACAGTACGAACCATTCGTTCGTAGAATCCACCCCACCAGGCGGCTCTTTCCACTATAAATTGCCATTTAATACCGTTTTTAGAGTAGAAGTCTTGCACATCAGGATGATTAATCACTTTCCAAATTAATTTAATCTCCAATTCTGCTCGTTTAAACGTGCGAGCATTATCAGAAATCACCACAGAACACAAACCACGTCGAGAAATGAAACGACGGAATGCGAGGAGGAAAGTGTCCGTAGTCATGTCACCAACTAATTCGAGATGAACACTTCTTGTCACAGCACAAGTTATCAGCAAAATATACTGCTTTACACTGGAGTCTTTCACGAATAGGGGACCTGCAAAATCAAGTCCTACCATAGTAAAGGGAGCTGACTGTTCCACTCGAATATCTGGAAGGGGCGCAATCACTTGACTTCCTGGTGAAGAATTAAATCTTCGACAAATAGTGCACTTTCCTAGAAGGGATTTGATAGTTTGTCTGGCCTTTAAAATCCAGTATTTCTCTCGTACTTGCACTAAAGTATGGGACACACCAGAATGAAAAACTCTTTTATGGGATTCCCAAATTAATAATTCAGTTAACTTAGCCTTGGAAGGGAGAATAACAGGATGCTTTTCATAGGGAGATAAATACGATGATTTTCCTAGTCTTCCTGTAACTCGTAGGATACCATTGCTATCAAGAAAAGGGTTTAAGCATAATAATTTTGAGTCTTTAGGCAAAGGTTTATTGTTCTTCAAACAGGTTATTTCACTGGAGTAAGAATCATTTTGAACTATTCTTACCCAATACAGTTCAGCGTACAAAAGTTCGTCAGATGTAAGAGGACCTTTTTCTGTGCTTTTCTTTTTGGATAAATTTACAAAACGCAATACCCAAGCAGTCACTCTTAACATTTTTAGCAAGCAGCTAAAATTTCCTGGATCCATAAGTTTTTCGTAAGCTATAACAGAGCTAACTATAACGCAGGATTTAGATTCAGATATGATTTCAGGATCTTTTGAGTCGTATTCAAATTCTTTTGCTTTAGGCCAAAGATTTTCCGCTTCTTTTAACCATTCAGGACCATGCCACCATTTATTAGAGATTATCAAATCCTTACTGGCTAGTCCTCTGGTCAATAGGTCGGCTGGGTTATGTTTCCCACTACAATGCTTCCAAGAAATGGGATCGGTAATTTCCTGAATTTCTATTACTCTATTAGCAACGAATTGTTTGTATTTGGATGCTGAACCTTTAATCCAGTGGAGAACAATTGTCGAGTCACTCCACAATACAAATTTTTTTATATCCTGGAAAATTCCCTTAAGATATTTCACCATACGAGAAGCGATTATAGCACCCATTAGCTCAAGACGAGGGAGAGTTAACTTTTTAATTGGAGCTACCCTAGATTTCGACATTACAAAACTAGTCTCAAAATTTCCGTTAGAGGTTTTGTACCTCAAGTAAGCCACAGCTCCATAACATTTTAAGGAAGAGTCAGAAAAAACATGAAGTTGAATATCTTGATTATTTATAGCATCTTGGTTAGGGAAATAGTATCGAGGGATCTTTAAATTCTGCAAATCTTTAATTTCGTTACACCAATTTTGGAAACTCTCTTTAATTTGTCCATTAAAAACTTCATCCCATTCAATACCAAGTTGCCATAATTCTTGTAGTTGACATTTTATACGGATTGAAAACGGTGATATAAATCCGATAGGATCAAATAATTTGGCCGCCGTATGAAGCACATTTCTTTTCGTGCATTCATTATCATTTAAATCTGACAACAGGGATTGCAAATTAAGTCCTATTGTATCATCTAAATTGTTCCATACAAGCCCTAATATTTTAAGGGGAGAATCAGTGTTTTCATTGATTTCAATATCGGAATTAGTATTTCGCCATTCTTCTTTTAATTGTTTAGAATTACAGTCGAATTTTCTCATATTCATGCTTGCGTCTTTTAATATTGAAACAGCATCGGAAGACAATGCAAGAGCTTCTTCAACCGTGGAACTCCCGTAAAAGAGATCATCTACGAACAATGATTCATTAAGCATTTTATAAGCGAGAGGATATTTATCTTTGTACTCTTTAATATGCGTTTTAATAGTAGCAGCCAAAACAAAGGGTGAACAAGTAACACCGAAACAATGTCTATTAAAATGATACAAAGTTATTGGTAGCGTTTGGTCACAGTTTTTATAATAAAAGAAACATAAATAATTTCTATCCGATTCAGAGACTTCAATTTGCAAAAAGGCACGCGCAATATCTCCACAAAAAGCAACCTTATGTTCCCTAAATTTTAATATAACATCAATTAGATTAGGATTCAAATTTTCTCCTGAAGCAAGACATTCGTTTAAACTTATGTTCGTCCCGATTTTACTACTGGCGTCATAAACTATTCTTGTTTTTGTGCTGGAAGAACTTTCTTTTAATACTTCTCTATGAGGCATTACATAACCAACAGAACAATCATCAGAACACATTTCTATAATTCCTGCCTTAACTTGTTCTTTCATCACTGCATTATATTTTTCGAACAAGGATTCATCGCGAATAAATCTTTTTTGTAAACTAGAAAATCTCTTAAAAGCAACATCTAGATTATTGCTAAGATTATATTTTAATTCTTGCGATTTCCACTGCAACGGGCATTCATAACGTTTATTTTTTATCTTTAATTCCTTTCCGAAGTTGGATAAAATATCCGAAGGTTTCACTTCCTGTGACTCATCTTTTAACAAAAAGGAATCTATATGCCACAGCGAGGATAAATCGTTTTCAATTATATTACAAGAGAGGTTGAAAACAGAAGTATGATTTTTTATTGCTTCATGAGGATTAAACATTTGCCCAATTAACGTATCGCCAAATATTGTGGGTTGAATGAAAAGATTCTTGTTTATCTTCCTTGCTTCACCAGACATTGCATTACACAAGAAATCGGCGCCTAGGAGAATTTGAATCGGTGTTTTGGATTCCTCGTACGAATCGGCGATAAAACAGCCAGCTGGGAGAATGTTTTCTAAATGTCTGGGATTAATGTTCGAATAGATATTAGCGGCGGTTATTTCATCTGATGCCAAAGCTTCTATTTTGATGGATTTATAGGGAGGATATAAACTAGTTAATTTTAGAGTCACTACATCACAAATTTTTTCCATAGGTTCTTGTTTTGAGAAGGTATATATCAAAAGTTTCTCTTTTCGTATCGTTTTCAAATTTAAAGATTGCTTTAAATCATTGCGAATGAAAGTTTTCATAGATCCTGAATCAAACAATATTCTAGCAATTAACTTTCGAGAATCATTACCTTGAACTTCGACTTTAGCTGTTTGTAGCAACGTTACATAATTGCCGGGTTTATTTTCAGGATTCAAAACAGAAGTCATGATTACCTGCTTTTCGTCGGTTTCTACTTTAGATTCGCAATTAGAGGGATTTTTATTTTTGTTTTTCGGGCAAAATAAAGCATTATGTTGCGAACTCTGACAAGTTTCGCAAGGAGTAATTTTAACTTTACATTGGGACATCAAATGTTTATACATCATACAACGATAACAAAAACCTTCTTTCTTTAATTTGTAACGTTTTTGCTCATTTGTTAAAGATTTACATTTTAATGCAGGGTGCGAATCACAAGAACAAAAGATACACACATTTTTGACAACTGTGTTTAAAGCAGCAGATGAAGGAGTATTATTTTTAAATTTATTAGACTGTTCCTGAGAATAGGAATTTCGGGAATATTGCTTAGAATATTCTGGAAATTTATGAGCACGACCGGCGACAATATTCGCAGATTCTCGAGATTCAATCTCAAATTTTATGAACTTCATTAGTTCTTTTACATCACCAGTTTTATCAGGATCTCTTTTGCGATGATATTCTATAACTAAATCTTGGGGCATTTGCTTCAATAAAATTGGAATCAATAAATGTCCGTAATTTTCTGAATCAATTTCCATCGCATTTAAATTTCTAATACTTATTTCGCTTTCGTCATGTAACCTTCTTAAGCCTCTGATATTAAAGGAGGATTTGACTGGTTCAATTTCTAATAGCCTATTTATAAAATGACTAATCAAACGGTCCTTTTTCCCATATCTATCTTCCAGAAGATCCAAACATGCTTTATAATTTTTTTCTGTTAGGGAAAACCCAGAAACAGTTTTAAGGGCCTCTCCGGACAAAAAGGATTTCAAATAAATAAATTTGTCGACATTACTTAAAGATTCATTGCTGTCAACCGCGCTCTTAAAGCTGTTAAAAAATTCCAAAAAGGTGCTGGGATCTCCACTAAATGTGGAAATTCTTAATTTTGGCAAATTAATAGAAATTGCAGAATGGTTAGTTTCTACATTAACTGGACCATGAAATGAGGGAGATGAATCAGGTAGTTGTTCGGTTCTAGTTTCAATTTTACATTTAATTTGAAACTTAACTTCATTTAGCTTTTCATCATAATCAAAGGAGCTCTGAATATCAGTTTCGAAAGCTTCCTTATCAGTTATTAATTCTTCGATTTTACTATTTAAAGATTTAAGTTCTTTAAGTTTTTCCTCGACATTTAGTAAGTGCTGCGAAAGCTTATTTCGATCGCTTTCATTTCTTACATTACATATTTCTAGAAACGGGTAAATAACAGTCATGAGTTTCGTACTGGCAGTACGAACGTTTTTCCTTTTACTTTTCAATTTGTCGATAGTCTCCATCTTTAGCAAATAAAATTGGTACAGTACCTCTATTCCGGTCCGAGTTTATTCCTAATCCAAGAGAATTAATCCAAATTCTAATCCGACATCACAAGTAAGATTTTTGATTATCCAAAAGCATATTCCCGGGTTTCGGCACCATGAAAAATAATAAATGATGGTATATCACCAAGTTGAAATATACGAGATTCCAAGGAATGACGAGAAGTTTGTCCTTTTAAACAGTTTATTTGTAACAGCAAACTTAACAAGATTTAACAACGCACATATTCTAAATAAAGACATGTAAACAATTAATCCGAGTAAATATTAATTTCTAATTATATTCCGAGACAAGGTATATTCGGTAAGCCATTCTAGAAGCTACCGTCATGAAAAAAAAAACCATATTACACGCGCACACTCACAGAAGAGAGCCGAAACTTTTACATGCATATACACATACTTACGATACCACGTGGGTTTAGCGGTTAGCTCCGCCCACATATCAAGTGATTAAATTCGTTTCCAACAGGTTAACAAGACTTAGAGCATGTAGTTTTTACTTGAAGGATAAAAACTGCAACAGCCTTATAACAATGACGGTACAGATCTTATCGAGGCCATACTCTCTGAAAATATCTGATATAGTCTGATCGATGTAACGGATACTACTAATATCCTCTGAAGAATGGTGCATAGTAACCTGATCAGGATAGAATATTTTTATGAATTTTGTGTAATTAGATGGAAATAATTGCTAATAGTTTAATTATATAGAAATTATTTGTAATGAAATCGCGCATGAACGAGAAGAGACTGTTCTAAGGGGATTTCCAATAGAAGATCGCCATATTTGATAAAAGCTATGTAGGTGTGTTGGCGGCATAATGAGGTTGCTGACGGTTTTTACTACACGATAAAATGAGCAGTGGAAGCTGAGAAATAAAGATTTATTCCTAGGGAACGTTGGAAAAATTTCCACACTTGCTTTGAAAACCCACGCAGTTTCTGCATTTTACCGCCCACTTTAGAGGGACGATATATCAGGTGCGGCGTGGGAGGAACTGAAAAAAGGGCAGTTCAGAGAGAGAGCTGAGATAGTGGAGAGAAAGTCTTTTCTTTTTAGCGTGCGTTCTATCGAGATCTTTGCTGTTACTCTTAATTAGCGGATTGAATAGAGTTAATATGCCGATTATTTGTGGTTTGTATTGTGTGTATTTAATACACGTTTCGTATAAAATAAAGCCTGCATTTTATCTGCATCTTCGCAACGTTCATGATTGAATTTTCGCAACAATAGATGTAAAAGTTTGGATTCCGCACCGATTGAGGGAGACTAGATTCATAAACTGTGGCTCTCTGTACTATTTGCTTCTCCACTGACATGTAAGAAATCTTTTCTTAAAAAGGTTTGTTTTTGCAAGCATCTTAGATTTTGTATCAAAATGTGTATTGAAATTTCACTTGATCTTAAGTCAGAACACCTTCAACTTTCGTGAGGTCTGGATTTCACCTGAAGAAAATTTTTGCCACTTCGCAAGACTAGAAAAGTATTGCTTACTGCAAACCCCTCCGTCAAGTTGATGGTATCAATTCTGTCAAATGTTGCAATCAACTTAATAAACTAAAGGGGGGGATAGTCGCCAGAATTGGTGAATTGTCGAGCTAGCGTTTTTCATTATGACGATGTAAAACTATGTGTTACAAAAGTGTACTTTCATCAGAAAGGATAAAAATCGTTATAAAGATGTTATTCTCAAGAATTTTCTAGATTTCCTACTCAAGTTGCCTTTACATGATTTCGATAGTTTCCAATATGGTGGTTTATTCTTGCTATCCCGAGTACAGAAGTGGTGTTGGTTAGTCAGCTACCCCCTGCTGAGGACGAGACGTACCTCTTCCGGGAGGGGTAGTACCATAGCCTTACACCTTGTAGAGTAGATCGAACAGTCATCGCCGATTAGTAAAAATAATATATTAGACAAAAATTTATAGCTTATATATAATATATTAAATTATAAAGAATATTGTATATAATATATTAAAATAAAAATTTATAGCTTATTAAGTATTATATTAAAATTAAGTAGTGTGGGCTGATGGTATTTTTAAAAGTACATTTGAACATTCAGCTTATTTTTATGTGTTTTACAGCCACGCCATGTACTCCCAAGTCCTTTACCATATCCCAATATAGGATCAGCTTCAAGACTCGGCGATGTTGCTAGACGTTTGGATTTTTAAATGTGCATTTGCTGTTTTGTTTTTTGAATTATTATTACTTTATTGTTTTTTTTCCTCCTGTATAATGTTAATAAAATTGTTTATCAAAAGTTCTTCCTGTGCTATATAGATTGTATTTTTTTCCCTATGTACATGACTCTTTCTTTATTCTGCCAGTTGTCCATAGTATATTGAATACAACTGGTATGAGGAGGTGCCCTTTATACACGTTTATAAAGACATTTCATTTTCAAATTAAGACATTAAATCTCATAATTACAAATATAGTCTTTTATACATTTATTCTCTGGTACGTTATGCAATTTCCATAACTTATGTTAATTAAAGTAGAATAGCATAAAAGGGAGTGGCAAGAGCCAAAAAAAAAGTATTTGACACCTCTATCGAGACAATAGTATCTCACAGAAGACATTCATGACAAAAGCATTTCTATCACAGCATTAAAAAGTTTTAATTTATAATTTTAAAATACATCCAAATTTCTTGATTGCATAGCATGTTAGGGCATCTAATTTATTTCCTGTTTTGCACTTTGTTCTTTGATAAACAAGAGAAAGATTTAAGTTACACAGTTTTATTTCTCATTACAAAGGAATTTTGGATAAGTTTTAATGCAGAAAAATATAAAGCTATTTGTCGTCAAAAAGAATATCTTTTGAAGGTTAATTTCCATAATGTGAGCATAAATTAAAAATGGATAACCAACATTAAATTCTCTCTATATGTCCTGTTATTGTATTAATATTCTTGACATTACACATGAATTAATTCAGTTCTGTAGCAATTTTTTGATTATCAGCTATACAAGTTACCAACAAGGACTGAATTATTTATTTTGTGTTCTATTTTAATGAAGCAAAAGGAAATGATTACTTTGCATCCTGTATTGCTCTGCATAATGATATTTTGAGACCCCTGTGATTGAGGTTAGTATTAAGTGTTCTGAATCACATTGCTTTTTTAATAGATTTATTAAAATACCATTTCCTTCTTAACAACATATTTATACAATAGTAGTATTTGCCAATTCTGTAATTTTAAAAGGGGGGGGGGAAAGGCTATGTTCTGCATTTTGCCTTGAAAAACCTACTTTTTGGTGTGAGAGAATATAATCAGTCAGAGCAGATACTGAAATTTATTTGGTGTGTTGCCAGATATTTTGTATAAAGTCATTAAAATCACTTGACTCGCCTAATAGTTTAAGGAACAATATTCACACATCTTTTGATTAAAAAATTATTTGAAACAACATTTTAAATAAATACTAGATTAAAAGCATTTTGACTACTTAATATTCTACAATTTCACTAGAATACAAAGAGCACAAAAGAATTATTCATTTTTCCCTACAATAGTTAAGCTAAAGTAAATACTGGTGGATTGTTGCTACTTCTTTTAATTAATATTGGACTTGGAAGCTGTCGAAGTGTAGATGCATATTGAGGATGAAATCCAGCTTTTCTATTAAAAATAAAAGATAAAAAAGTATGTAAAGAAATTATTTGATTAGATAATTTTATACAAAATAAAGTTTGCAATTTATCTTAAATGTAATTTTAGTTTTTTTTTTTTTTTTTTTTTGTGCCATCATGATGATTATTTTTAATATTTGTTAACTTCAGTTTTAATTACTTTTAAAAAAATGGAAATAAAGTAGGTGTCTTTTAAGTGACTGTAAATTTCTGAGTCAAAATATGTGAAACATTTCAAATTGCATTGATACATATATGAAAGTAGCTTAGAAGAACGTCAATAAAGCATGAATTTTATGTGCAGAAGGGGGGGGAAGGGTCTGGAATACTAGTTGTCAAAAATTTGCAGTTTTTAAATTCTGATAGAATAAAATTTAAAAAAAAAAACTTAGCAGTATGAATCGGTTATAATATTTTTTTTAAAATTTATTTAATGAGCAATGTTTTTTTTTTTTTTTGTTATTAATTTTTTTTGCTATAGAAATGCTTTTTTTTTTCTATGATGACAAGCATTGTCGCTCATATAATTTAATCCAATAAATTTATGCCTTTGGAAGAAAATATTTACTTTTTTTTTAAAAAAAAATTCTCAATATTTAAGACATTAATAGCTAAAAATGTGATATTGCTTGATGCAAGTTCTCACTAAACGAGATTCCAATTTACAGCTGAGCAATGAACGTGTTTAAAAAATTGCTTAAAATATTAATATAGAAGATAATACAAATTTCTCAAATGATCAATATTAAGGTTTTAATTTATTCTTTTTAATAATTTATATGTTTATTGGTATCATGGTTCTTAATAATGTTGTATTGTCTTTAATTTCATCCTTTTAGAACTTAAGAAAAAAATCTAACATAATTGCATTCATTCCAACATTCAAGTTTCTAATAGGAACTACTTGATATCCTTCATCCAAAATCAAGAGACAATTGGTTTAAAGTTTTGATTATAATTTTTAACTCAATTAAAATGCCCCATCAGCTTTTGATTCTAAACAAGTAATTATAAACATAAATTATGATAATTATTAATTATAATTACTTGCACCATAAAAATTATTCAGTATTTCTAGATATATTACATCCATTAATTTTTTTTATTACATACAAGAATAAGATTAGTAATTATCATTAAAACACTGGAAATAAAATATATTTTGAAATTTTGAAAAAATTAGTAACTGATTCACAAGAGCAATCATTTTTTAGATGTATTAGAGAACTAGATTCATTTGTATTCAAAAATATTTCTTGCGTGAGAGATTTGGGCTGCTTATCAAGCATACCGTACAACTTAAAAATTTTGAGGCATCTGCTTTTGCAGTCAAGAATTTAAAACCTACTTTCTACTTTTTTTTAAAAAAAAATTTAGTATAGGCATCGTTCGCTAATGTATTTAAATAATTATTTTTAAAATTTAAAAGCGAAACTTTAACGATTGTAGTTGTTTCGTTGTTGTTGTTTCTAATGGTACTTTTCATTGATAAGCCCGCTGACAAATTCGGCGATTTGAAGCCGACGGTGTGTCTCTTGTTTTTAGAAGCGCCAACGTCGGCTGTTGTTCTTTTAAGATAATTGTAGCAATTTAAATATTTATAAAGCTTAAATTTACATTAATAATTATTTTTCCTTTAAAAATTAAATAGCAATTCAAATATAAAGAGAATAAACATTTATTTTTATATTTAAAAAAAAGGGGGAAATGTTAATTAAAACTGTTTGCAATATTTTAAATTTAATTTTGAAAAGAAAGGAGGCAAAAAAAAAGATAGAGAGAGCTGAATTCTGATGTCCCACTTACGAAGAGATTGCTTTTACAATCGTGCTTCTGAGATGCCGAAAGCAGAGATACGTTACTAGTATATAAGCTTTGCATAAAGTTAAATAAATATTGTTATTTGTATAGATATGACTGGAATATCAATATTCCGAGTATTCAAATGATTTTCAGTTTAGTTAATTATTTTTTTGGATTTTTTTTTTCAAAAATTAAATGTGATAATACCAAATATTACCTGTTTGGAGCTAAATGTGCCAATTTAAGAAACTTGAATTAATTTTCATCTATGCGAAATGAACTCTTCCTACAGTAGCCTGTTTTTTAGCATAGACATTTGTCTGGAAGTGTTCCCTTGGTGTGCACACAGTACTAGTATGTAAGTCATACACAAAGTTTAAATGCTTTTCTAGGAATGGAAGGAACATCCTAAAAGTAGACTGTCATAATACAAAATCTCATTCTGAACTCAATTTTCCAATCCGTGCTCTCTCTTTGTTCGCAGATCTTTGCAATTAAAATCCTAAACTAATTATTCTACATTTATTCAACACTTATTCTGGCAAAACTAATCAAAAGATTTTTTTTCCAAGCATGCCGTTTATTGAATTCACAATAAAAAATTGTTTCCATTTAAATCCCCCCCTCTTCTTTTTTTAACCTTATAACCAGTCTGTGTTGATATTTTTTCGTAAAACGAATAATTGCAGCTCCATTATATTACAAAATGCTCACTAATATCCTGAACAATCCCACTGCTTAACTTTAGAACGGCAGATAAAACATTGCCGTGGTGCCAAGGTACAATAAAATTACTACGTTATGAGACCAATTACAGTTCCACCTGGCATCGAAATTCAGTTAATTGTCGTATCTTAGAAAATTTAAGAGATACGGGAGTAAATTTAATTACAATTCACAAAAATAGTGGAGTTAGAGCGGAAACATTTGTGTTTGGAATAGAATTCACAAAAGGAACAGGGATTTCCAAAATTGGAAGAACTTACTTAATAAGACGAATAAGTTATTTTACTTTCACTAAGGTTATTTATCCGTCTTGTTGCTCCAAAAGGCATCTGTGTTACATCATTAATTAAAATACTGTATCCATCAGTCAATTCTTGATAATTCCGTTCGAAACATTGACTGGTCAATATATTTGATGTCGAACTTCGCCAGCACATGCTGAACTTTCTATCACTCATTAATGGTAATTCTGAGATAAGTATGTATGCATTACTTATACATATCATTACTTAAAAAAGCAGGTCTTATTCGGTCCTGTCATATCTGCAAGGAGTATCGCCTGAACCCCAATGTAATTCATTATAAAACTGCTCAAAGCGAAATCATTCTCTGCGTTCTTTACCATTACCGGCAGAGATGAGAATCTAATTCGTACTAATTTTCCAAAAGAGGCTTTTTGAGAGAAACTAAATACTCATTGCATCAGAATTTTGAAAATAGCGGTAAAATAAATGAGTATTTTATTCTTGCAATTAATGATTCCTTATTAAATCAATAATGCTCCGCAACTTTGGAATTGACTTGTTCTCCATACCTCGTACTCTTCGCGAGATAAGAATGCTAAATCGAATTTTACCTTTTGGTTACGTTGTAAGTCATCTGTCTTATTGCAGTACTGTTTTAATATATCTGAGTATTACTTTTACGATTACAACTATTGCTGCCCTGAAATTAAAAGGAGAGCATGGTTTAGTGAGCATTCCTTCATATACTTTTATGGTGCTTTCATACGAATATATTTCCAATTTTTTCACGTTAATTTATTAATTTTTGTACATGCCTGAAAAGCTACAAAAATTGTAATTGTATTAGCAACTTCCTTTTCCATTCCAATCCAAAAAAGAAAGAAAAAATTCTTTGAAAAGTGGAAACATTTTAAATTGAAGATTGGATGTCCTTGCATAGGGGGCTAGCTATTTTGTAAATTTTGAATGCGCTTCGTAAACATTAAAATATAAAAATAGCCATCAGTTTTTTTTATAAATAGCAAAGCATGTATTTTGATAACATGTGTTAGCTTTATTGTTCTGTTATTCTTGGATTTTTTTTCAAAAGAGTAAAATGCTGGACCTCTCAGATTTTCAGAGGCCAAATTGTTTGAGCCCGTCAAGCTAGAACAACTGTAACCGAAACATTCCAATTTTTAGGCGTTTCTTGAGGTACGGTGTCTAAAGGCATGATAGCATACACACAGCGCGGCAAGCAAGCTAGGCAAAGCAAAATGGTAGGCGTAAAGATAAACACAGTGAGAGTCGAGTACTGAATACAATACAATAATGTCTAAAAAACGCACAACTGCAATAAAAGTGACAGCAGAGCTCAATACCCATATGACTTCTCCAGTGTCAGTGATTATAGTTAAAATAAATGTTTATATTAATTTTAATTGTAATGAATTTCTATAAATAGACATTTTTTTGCTATCCATTGGCTAACACTGATGTGTCACATAATAATAAGATATTTGAAGTTGAATTTCATTTTTGTCTAATTGGGAAAAGGGGAAATGTGCAACGCTGTATACTTACTGGTTTTGTAACCTTCCATTACTCACGGTCAAACCATCTTGTCTATTTCTGGATTGATATTTCTGAGAGCGTGAGGTTGCCCAGGGCAATCCAATATGACTGCTTCTTTTAGGTTTCATTCTGGCAAATATTTTCCTTCGAATAATGAAGAAAATGCTTTTGAACAATTCAAAAACCTCCAAAATTGTTAGCAATGACACCCCTATGTAAAGTCCTAGACACCCACCAAGGTCAGCAAACAGTTGGGAAGTCTGTCGGAAAAGAAACTTCGTTATATTTATCTGAAATTTAAGTAGTTTTACTGATTATGGACCATTTTTCTTTTTCGTGGAATGATTAGAATACAAAGCATATAAAACAAACAACAAAAACATGAATATAATGTAGTTTTAAAGTGAAATGGACATCTTTATCTATTGTGAGTTATAGTAAAAATCATGTTGCAATTGAGAAAATGATTAATTAAATAAGAGAAAATAAATATTAAATTTATGAGGATTTTGTATGAAAAGAAATACTTTTTCTGTTCACATTACTCATATCCCCCCTCTTCGCTTTTTATAGAGTTACATATTTAAAATAAAAGAAACTTACTGAATAGGCTGGAACATCTTTTACTGATAGATAGTTCATTTCCTGAATAAAAACGTGCACTCTGAGAAAATTTGATCTGAAAAAAGAAAAGGAAATATTTTGAAATGAAATCTGAAGTTATTAGGGCCGACGAGTTTCAATTATTATATATTTTTCTTTTGTACAGCAGGATAGTCGCAAAAAAAATTAAAAGATTAAGTACTGTCGAATCTTTGACGGAAATCCCTAAAAAAATTAAGAATTATAAAAATGAGATCGGCAGAGTTTTTTAAGACCTGCTTCATCGCCCCTAAATTACAGAAGAACAATGTTTGCATCTCCCCCCCCCCAAAAAAAAAATTGAGGATTTTCCGCTGCAAAATTTGAAAGTTTATCCCAAGAACATGTTTTTAATTTAATTCTGTGGAGAGTGTTTCTAACTTTAATTTTTCCCCTTCAGTATATTCGGCAAATATACAGTTCGAAAGATATACAGTTTCTGGTGGATTAGGCTTAGAAAATTGAACTTATTCAATAAAATATTAAAAAATTGCCGTTACTTTAAATATATAGTTGTCATGAGAATACTATTGAACTATTACTAGTATTATTTCGTAAATAGATATAGCACGCTTTTCGGATTTTTATTTAGTCATGTTTAATGGCTTCTAAAAGTTAAGATTAAAAAAAAACATTTTTAAAGCAAAATTACGGGTTTAGAACTGAAATGGAAATAGGATGTATTAATGTGAACTTTGAAATGAATATAGGATGTATTAGAGTGAGCTTTTTTGATGTTTAGATTTATAGAAGAGCCTCTAAATGTTTATTTCCTTGCTTACCTATTGTTATTTTGAATTAAAAATTTATATCTCAGAATTTATTATTTTAATGAATCGTGTAAAAGCCAGAAATTTTGGGCAACCATCGGAAAATGCAAAGATGATCATTAAATCAATATTTTGAAACAAATGAAAATCTGGTAAAAATATATGTATTAAATTAAATTAAAGTATTATTAATTAAAATTAAATGTTAAATTAAAGAAATTTTAAAAAATAGTGGTATAGTAGTTCAAAGTTAACAATTGTATTACGTTTTAATTTTTTAAAAAATAATTAATAACAGTTATTGTGCAAAATTAAAATTGATATAAATGAAGTGATAAAATTTTGAATTTTGTTTAAAAAATATTTCTGTTGGAATAGTTTTTTCTGAAGTTATTGTTGGGAAAAAAAGCGAAATTTAATGAAACAATTAATAAAATTTTGAACTTGAAAAATTAATTGTGTTCTTCTGTTCTCTGAAATAGTAAGTGAGCACAATTTGGCTCAGTTCTATCCAATTGTTTAAAAGGAGATATGAAATATAAGTGTGTGTGTGTATACGGACGTGCGTATGTATATGGGAACAAATTTTAGCAGTTGCGTTGCGAATCGATTTACTTTATTTCTGAGGCATAATTTGCCCAGATAAAAAGAAGTAAGAGATACGTAAGTCTACATCGCAACTCAAGAGCAGAAGAGACCGAAATTTTTTCCTTCACTAATTTTACAGTAAGATTTTGCTAAGAATTTCTTTGACATGTGTAGACTTAGGAAAGGGAAATTTAGATATCTTAAAAATAATTTTGTAAGCATTAAGGATTTTTATCCTTCTGCTCGGAGCGTTCAAAAATGCTGAAGTGAGCAGTTTTATAGAGCACGTGTTGTACTAAATAAAAAAAATTGGAATTGGATAAGGAAAAAAGATAACATTTTAGAATTAAGTTAATATGGGTTAAATTATGATAAAAATTTGGAAATTAATGAAGTCTTAAATTAGATTTAAAAATTTCATTACATATGCATATATATGTAGTGATATTTTGGACTCTAATTTCAATTGTAATTAATTCTCAAAGTTTTTTCTTAATCAAGCCAACTATAACTACAATCTAAAAGGTTCTCTTATTTCCTGATCCATTCCACTTTATCTATTTAATAAATCAAATGAAGCTTTGTAAAATTGCTGCATCATATGTCCACGTGCCGAGTGACCGGATATAGATTAATGATGTAAACCGATTCTTCTAGATTCCTGCGTTTCCCTTGTCAAGGTCAACACGTGTGAGAATTCCTATCAAAATTTGATAAGTGTCAGATTTATGAGATTATCAGGGTATATAAGACCAGTTAAAATGATTTTATCCTCTTTATGACTTTGTAACCTTCGTCTTATCCCATTCTGCTTGTACATAATGCGTGCCTCTCGAGATAGAATAAAATGAAATTAAAAATTCAACCTGTCTTCCTAATTTCGGCAATGGCTTATTTTTGCTCATATATATATATATATATATATGAGCAAAAATAATTTTTTTTTTTTTTTTTTTTTTTTAGAGAGAGAGAGAGAGAGAGAGAGAGAGAGAGAGAGAGAGAGAAAGAGAAACTACACCTACACATGTATATATATATAAACTGATTTCTTTTCTTATGATTAACTTCAGAGTTGTTTTTTATTCATTTCCTTATTGTCAGTAAACGAAGCTTCTATTATTATTATTACATAAATTTTGTCCAGGTCAAAATCAAAAGCCTTTAAATACTTACTTAATATATTTTAAATCGACAGGATTTAGGTCCTCGTCTTGATCGCTGTAGTTACTATCTGCTGCACCAGGTCCAAACTTCTCCTGAAGTATTGGCCATCTCTTTAAAATAAAATACTGATGTTGGCTGTTTGGCCACTCAGAGCGAGAAACAGTTAAATCGTATCGAATATCTCTAAGGAGAAATAACAGTCAAAACCTTCTGAATTTGTCAAGCAGCAGAATGATAAATATGAGTAGAGAGAATAAAAATTCCGTCAACTTACGAGCACGCGGGTTTGCAAAATCTATTACATTCTCTTGATCTTGGATTTCTGTTGAATTTTCTCAAGAAATTGGTTCTGCATAAAGCTATGCAAAAAGAAAATTGCTATTTGATAAAATTTTCTGATCGATATTGTAAATGAACATTTATATCTAATCAAAATTTTCATATGCTTAGTGAGATTTTTATCGTAAATTTTTTAATAATAATAAAATTTTTAATGAAGAATTTTAATCGATTGTTTGTGAGGTAGAAACTTATTATTACATATTTGTAACCTTTTAATCTAAATAGATTACGCTATTTGTGTCAAATGTAATTTAATATGAAAGGTAATGATATGAATTATTTTATATGAGTTATTAAGCTTTAAAAACTGATTTAATTGTTTTGTTTAGTTTAGTTATATTAACGTCCCGTTGTAAAGCAACACAACGGGCTATTTTGGGACAAACCTAGTAATTTTGAACCGCAATAGGATGACGAGGATGACACCTGATTTGAACGAATAATAAAACAGCATTTTGAATATCATAAGCTCCTGTCCAGGCTGCGATGGCCTGGTAGTAAGATCTCTGCTTCGGCAGAAGAATGTTTGATGTTCGAGACCTGATTCTAACATCGTGCAAGTGGGTCTGGTGCACGCTAAATACGTTCGGGATCAAATATACTCCCGCTGTTATTTTATCGTAAGTTAGGAGAGGAGGGTGCCAGCGCAGGTGTCGTCCTCGTCATCTGACCACGGTTCAAAATTACGGGCTGCGTCCCAAAATGGGTACCAAAGGGTTGTCCTGAAATGGGAAATTAAAAATAAAAAGAGCGAAATACATGTTCAAATCAACTCAATGTACAATCAAGAGACATTTTCACAATCAGTAATTACAGAAGTATTTCCATTCTTTATCGCAATGACTTTTAACGAGTGCAAAATTTTCAAGACAAAACTACAAGCATATTCCGAAAAGGGCCATTGCATTCCTTAAAAGCACTTTTGATGTGCTCTGAGAATGTTAGAAAAACGGAAGTTAATATCCCTAGCAAATTTTAATAAAAGCCCTTTAGCATGAAGACCATGACACATATTTATAGTAGAAAAGCCTGACTCCCTGATCTAGCATTTGACAATATAGTTTTTAGATTTTAAACATTGAAGTTCAACGTAGAATTGTATAACTCTGTATGAAAACTATTTGCAATGATATTGTTCTAAAAATGAATAAATTGTATAATGTAAAAAATGGATATTATAAAATGACAAAATGCAAAATTATACTGCACTAAAAATGTAAAAAACGTATATTGTAATCGATATAGATAATAATAGATTAGTTTCAGATTTTTCTCTACTATGAATAGTTAGAGTCTTTGATATCAGTCTTTTACGTTAATGTACACAATAATTCAAATATGCAGTCAGCTGGATGGATAAATTATAGATATGTATAAAATGTTAACCGAATTCATCAAAAGCTTGGCTTTCTATCGGTATGTGTATTCATGTCTATGTATACGCTGTAACTCTTAAATGCAATAAAGTAGAAAAATCAATTTTGACTTGTAATCTTGTCATCAAAAGAAAAAGAGCTCCAAATACACAAATCTTCACTGCGCAACGAAGTTTAACCACATATGCCATATTGTGCACATGCACGAGAAAGACGAGAAAAGAGCATTCCCCTCGACTTGTTTTAAATATTCTATAAGTATATTCCAGAGTATTAGAATTGTCAGGAAATTTTAATGATTAATCAGTTTGAAAAAATGACTCAAATTCAGTTTAGATGAGAAAATAAATGTTAAGAATTTTGTGTAATTAGGTGTAATATAGTTTAATTATATAAAAATTATTTGTAATAGAATAGCGCGTCAGCGAGAAAAGGCTGCTCTAAGGGAATCTCTAACAGAAGATCGATATATTTGACTAACTAGGCGATGTAGAAGTATTGGCTACATAATGAGGTCACTAACGGTTGTTATTACGCGCTAAAATATGCAGTGGAAGCTGAGAAATAAAGATTTGTTCCCATGGAACGTTGGAAAAATTTCCACACTTGCCTGGAACGTCCTCGTAGTTTCTGCGTTTGCCTGCCCTCTTTAGAGGGATGCTATATAAGGCGTGGCGTAGGAGGGGCAGCGAGTCAGTTCAGAGAGAGAGCTGAGATAGTTGAGAGAAGGTCTTTTCTTTTTGGCTTGCGTTCTAACAAGAGTTTGGCTGTTACCCGTAATTAGTGGATTGAAAAGTGTTAATTCGCGAAGTATTTATAGTTTTTATTATGTATATTTAATACACGTTTTGTAGACAGTAAAGTCTGCATTTAATATGCATCTTCGTATCGTTCTTGAGTGAATCTTCGTAATAATACCTTGAGTGATGTTGCATGGATCACAAAATTTGCTATTTCCTTGAGAAATTTCTTCAGAGCAATCACATTGCTTCAGCAAATAAGCATCTCTGCACAACGTCTGGCAGTACTGTAAACAGAAAAGAATGTATCATGCCGCATTTTTGCAAAAACTGAAGTTTAGAAACTTATTTCTAAACTTAAAAATGCGTGTGATAGGCATTTTAAACATTCCTCACTTACCTCATATGTATATATTCTGTGCTTTAGTAATTCATGTTGTCCCGTTTTTCGAAGTTGATAAGCCAGAGGAGATTGCTCGAATTCATAAGTGCACTCACCATAAGGCCAAGGCAAGCGATCTATTTTTCGCTAAGAAGAAATAAAAAGGTGGCATTTGTTAAAAAGTATAGACAATAATCTTTAGAAAATTTTGCAATATCGCATTTAGACTCACCATACGGACACTGACATATGTTTTTGTTCCAGGTTGCAAGACCACGCCTCCTCTTTGAAGTGTTGGATACGTTCCAGCTGGGTGAACTAAAAGTCTGGCTCCATATTCAGGAGATAATAAATTCAAATATTCATCTCTTTGTATATTCAGGGTCAATCGCAAACCTATAATAAAATAAATGATGATATAATCCTTGTCAGCATTTGAAAATTTTCATAAATATAATTCGATATCGTTTGCTTAAGTTAAATATAATTATTATGCTTATTGAAAAAACCTAATTCGAAATTTAGGAAATTATCTTGGAACTGATAAACACATTCCAAACTTCTTATTTATTATCAACATTTTAGCAAATATGCAAACGTAGTTTTTGGCAAGACTGAAAGAACAGCTATCAATTCAGACAAAAAGCCATACTTAACATCAATAGATTGTTATAATTTAATATTAGTAAATCAGTACACTGACATTTACGAATTTATTTTTATGCTCATATTTTTTATTAAAAAATTATTTTCCATGCATGCTTTGCCGTGCTATTTATTACAGTTCTAGAGGATTGTCATTTAAATGATATGATCTTTTCGCCACATGTTAAATCTACATGGGATATTAAATTTAAAAAAAAAATAACTCTACTGACGTTTCTTGTATATGAGATCAATCCATTCAGTTATGAAATAGCTTTAACAAGTAATATTTTTAAAAAATTAAATTAATTCCTACTTAAGTCAACTAAAGAAAATTATATATATTAATTCTAAACAATTAGAATTAATATATACAATTTATAAAAAAAAATCGATTTTCGTAAGAATTGAACTCGCATTCTTCAACACGTGAAAAATACTGAAATTCTCGCATTTTACCGATTGAACCTGTTGATTTCAATTTTCATTATAAGCTTCTAAAACTCTACTTAAAGAATTAAAAATTTAATTTTATTTAATTAATGAATTAATATCTAAAAAATTGTATTAACATCAAATGTCATCCACTACAAGTTTTTTTTTTAAATGTATTTGAACTTGAGTGGATAGATAAAAAGTGTTTTATTAACGATTGAAAATTTGAACAAGATATACAAACATATATAGGTAGAGTGTGAACTAATAGAGGGAATTGAAAAAAGTTACTTTTAAGAAAGGGTTTTAATTACTAGATTTGAATTTTTGAGATAAATATTCAGATTTTTTTCTCCAAAAATAATTTATTTCACCTTATTTTTTCCCTTATGGCAATGAACCCTAAGGTATCTCTCTAAATAATTGTAATTTTCCAGCCATGGTAATAACGATTACGAACAATGGTAATAACGATAACGATTTAAACGATTTCATTTTTCTGCGTTATTTTATCAACCATATGCGAACTGATAATGAAGGAAAACGAAAATTGATAACCCCATGGGCCGTCGAAGGATTCCTCAAGTTTTATTTTTCAATCACTTGAAAAACTAAGGACCTTTTTATGATTCTTCTCTAGAATCTCTTTTTTCTATATAGTTTCACATTTTATCCGTCTGTAATCTAAAAGTTATTTTTTTAAAATTATGTTTTATAGGTACATATTTGAACACTGAACCTCAGTAGAATATTAACATTCTAAATATAGTATTGTTAAAGTAAATGACTCTTTTAAGATTTTGTCATTTTATCTCTGTCTACCTAAGTGTATTCAATCAAAATCCACGAAAGGGGAAAAATGATTGGATGTCATCATGTGCAAAGAATAATTTGGAGATAAGGAGATCCATATAAGATAAGCAGCATAAATTGTTGAACCATGAAACCTGAATGAATGTTTCCAATTGGGGTTCTTGAAACATTGTTCGTTATTTTATAGATTTTATAAGTAAAAGTTTTCAATAACAAAATATAATTAATTATCTTTTTTAAAACATTACAATCAATTTTATTACATTAAATTCCTTACAATTTAAAGTTTAACTTTTGTGTTTTATTTTTAGATTGGAAAATATATTTCCCTTTTTCTACTTGGACTTTTACTCGCAACTAATTCTTAATGCCAGACATCAGATTATTGATAACAGTTCGGAATTGTTTCAAAAATAAATGCCCCGGGTAATTTTGCTTTTCTTTGGAAAATTTATTTTTGTCATGATCAAAATCTTAAACACAATTTTTTCGATTATGAAACAGTTTTAAAGGAATTTTTGGCTGTAAACATTACTTACCCAAAGCTAATCCGGGTGTTGTGACGTTTTGAAGAGACAGTTGATTGACCGATATTGTGTGGCATAATCCATATCGTGGAGATGGATAAGCATTTACAACGACTATCGAATATCTGAAAAGTAAAGTACATTAAGTCTCGGCAATATTAAACTAATGTTGTTTGAGCAATTTGTTTACACCATTATTAAACCATTGTTGCTTTAAACCATTTTTCCCCCAAACCATTCCCCCCCCCTTTATTGTAAAAAATCCATAAGATTTTCGATTTTTTTTTATTTAATAGGAAAAACCTATCAACACATTTTACATGTTTCAATTTCTACTGAGGACATTACAAAGCATAAATAGGCAAATTCTTGAAAGAATTATCG
Source organism: Argiope argentata (assembly GCA_026289955.1). NCBI lineage: Eukaryota > Metazoa > Arthropoda > Arachnida > Araneae > Araneidae > Argiope > Argiope argentata. The sequence goes on from JAOUZG010047196.1 coordinate 6,513,002, forward strand.
GCAAAAATTACTTTTCCAACATCAATGATACTGGTTAAGTAAGGTTCTACAGTAAATCAGGTCCCCCCCATTTTGGAGTGTTTTCTGAATTTTAAATCATCTTAAAGAACATGATAAACGGAGCTTCTAACACCAATAAAGAGGTTTAAACCCTATCTGTACAATCTTGTTGAATGCCGATGGTTCAATGAGTTGGCCTTGTCTGTATAGGTGCTTGGGTTTATTGTTGAGGAGTGTCGTGGCTGGGGTAGAGAGGTGGAAGGAGAGATCTGTAGCCAATCAGAGGAAAGGAATAAATGCAACCAGGCTCCAAAATTTGTTAGAAGATAATGGATGATGATGTAGAATTTCACAAGGTGATCCTTCTAGTCATTACAAAATTATCCAAATCATCTAAATAGAGGGCTTACACATTTTTAAAACGATTTCAAGGACGTTTGATTAAAGATTCAAATTTTAAAAAAATTTCAAATGTACCGTCTAACAACCCTTTCTTTTTTGGATTATTTTCATGATAGGAGGACTTTCGTAACATTTTCAAGGGTATTGATTTTCGTTCCTCTTCCTTTGCTCTTCAAAGTGCATTAATCCTGGTAGGTTTGTGCAGAGGAAGAACTAATTTGAATAAACCAAACACACAATAGTCCATAGGTGAAAGGTTGAGATGCTGCAAGTATATGTTGAAGAGTTAAATATGCAATGTATGTATCAGTCTTCACTTTTAAAAAAAAACAACCGTTATTTACAAATGAGGATTTTTTTTCGTATTTTTAGTTTCACTTTTTGATAGAAATTGGTGTAAAAGAAAAATATTTCTTCTGCAAATATAGGAAGTAAAACTTTCTCTCGATAGCCCGTTGAGTTGATTTTAACTCCTCTTCCCCCACACTCTTTTTATTCTTATCTTCCCATCTTATGAGAATCCTGCGACAATCACATTTAAACTTCTTTTTTACTTTTATGAACCAGGTTTGTAAATTTTTTTCTTTTGGTTTTCAATATTAAATAGAACTATTTTTGTTGCGGCCAGTTGGGGAAACTAATACTTCATTCAAGGGCCACAGTACACTTTCATTTATCTTCTATTAAATATTTCTTATTGAGAGTTTTACAGACCCTGCTAGGCTTTGCTAAAGGCTTAAAAAAGGCTGGTGAATATCATTTTTTAAAAATCTTTTTTAATTGTAAACCTTGCTTTGTTATTTTATTTAGCGCTGCTGTCGGCGTCCTGAAACAGGGGTAGCGCGTCTTCTCCATGGTCTCTCCATGATCTGGGTGCCCATGGGTTCTTCTCCATGATCTGGGTGCCCATGGGTTCAAATATCGGTTCGGGCATGGTTGTTCTTTATCTGTTCTATCTGTGAGATGTGGGGATGCATCCCCCCGTGAAAAGGGGGCTGTGCAAGCAAATATGATACGTGAGTACCTAAGACGTATACTCTTGACCCTTTCGGCGCTACTTAAAAAGAAGAAACTCAATCTCGGTGTAAAATCACAGAGATCTTGTCCATGGCAAGTGCCATTAGAAACAACAACAACTACATTTGTTGTTGTTGCAGATGTATTTAAAGAATTTACAATTAATATCTGCTTCAATGGAGTTTCTCCTGTTACCAGCAATCACACTTTAGAAATATTTGGAACAGACCGTACCTCTTTTCGTATACTCTTGGTATTCTTTTTGGAGTCTTTTTTCCATGAAGAAATAATAATTGATGGGTTTTTTTATTTCCAAATTAATTGTTTCGCTTATTTTGCTCTTAGAAATTTTAATACCATGATTTTCAGAACGTTTTTGAATTTCGGATAGTAATATTTCTCTTTCGTCATAGCAAACATATTTTTCAATCCAATTTTTGTTTACATACGAGATTTTCAGTGAAGAATAATTTTAAAAATAGCAGACAATATTTCTCATTTCAAATAATAATCTTTTCATAGAAATTTTTATCTCATGACATTTTCTTTTTTTTTTTTAAATCTGTATCAGAATCGTTTTAAACATGTGTTAATACCATATATGTACTACCTATAATAATCTGAGCACTATTTTATAGAATTCCTACCTTAGTACAATTTACGACTGACATTATATATATAAAAAATCCCCGCAAATTGTAAATCTAATGTTGCGTGAATTCAAAAATAAATATCATACTAATAAATTCTATAAAATGAAATTTTAGCTTAATCTATTTGGTTCTAACATTGCCATGGAACTGTATTATTGAAAAAATAACATCTAAACAGAAAATGTTTTGATAAATTTTTATAATTCAATAGCTTTAAATGCCCGTGACCAATAACAGCTAGAATTACTTTAAATTTGTAGAAAGGCTTTAAAGTTTTTAAAAGAATCGAAATAGTTTGTGCGTGTGTGTTTCGTATGTTTGAGTATTTGCTTTATTTTTGTAGTAAATTTATCACATATTTATTTCATTGATTTTTAATAACTTTTCAACTTTATCTTAAACGATCAAATACAATTTCAATATTTTGATTTAAAATATATCGACATCTTAAAATATTTTGTTGTTCTGAAAGTGTATTACAATTATTTCTAAATAATTCATATAATTTTACATAAGATTAATGAGACATTGTCAGTGAAAAATAAATTACTCAAATGAAATTCCTTAAGCTTATATTCTACTCCATTAAGTGACATAAAATGATGTTTCAACACAATGTAATTTTTTTTCAAAGGATAGATTACACAAAGATGAATCGAAATCATTAAGCTATGTATAGATAGACAAACCATATTTTCACGTAAGATGGCGTTGTAGACTCATAGGCTTATAAGAATTGAACCTACATTGCCAGGTACCATTTAAAAATTCTCTTTCTCGGATAGATGGGATTCATGAGAGGAAGTTTTGGTCGTATTTTTGGTCAAGTAGAGGTAAGTAGCCTTTTCAAAAGGATATATGAGTCTAGTATGATTGGACCACCATCCTTACATATAGAAAACAATAAATAGACTTGATTATCTGAAATATTGGGCGTCACGATCGCCTGGCTTAGCCTTTATTCGATATTCTTTCTGGAGTTATCGTAAAACTTTGACGGATACTGACACAGACTTCTCCATAAATGTTAAAAGCCAAAGGTTTTTACAGAAAGTTCGCGAATCTTTACTCCGTCGAAGGCAAGACATAATTTTATATAACTTGAGGTCGCGATTTGGAATATATCTTAAATTATCAGTGCATTTCGCAAATGTATTTATTGCTATTAAAAAGTATCTCTTTTTTACTAATGTTTATTCGTTTCCATCTCCTCTGCTAATCTTCAAAGCCGTTATTTTATGACTTCGATTCATCTTTGAGCAGCATGCCACTCTCCGAAGTTAACATACGAAACACTTTCTATATTCTCTCTTTTACTATTTCCTGATTCCCAAAATGCTCGTATTTTGACAATTTCTATCACAAAAATGATGACAAAAATAGCTGAAAATCATAATAATGGAATAAATATTTATATAATATACTAACGTTTTGTTGTAGCAGTTTCTAGCATTGTATGTGCAATGAATGATGAGATCTTCCTCTTGATGGCCGAACTTTAAAAGGCTGTCTTTGGTGACAGTGAGACTCATCCATATGTCGCTTAAATCGACGGTCTTGCTCCGGTACAGAAATTCATCAATGGACTTGTAACAGAATGCAGTTGGATCGATTTCAGAAGGATTCATTGAATTATTTGCAGGATGATTTTGAGTCATTTGACGAAGTTTCTCAAATTGCTTGTCAATATAACTCTTTGAGGGAGAAAATGGAAATAAAATAATAAAACTTCGTTAGAAAATCTCAAATTTAGGTTAAAATGACATTACATAGGAAAATTTATGCAGTAATTTATTTACAATTCTTCTCATTATTGAAAAAACACAGTTAAGAGTGCCAATGTATAAAGGGTGGATCAAATGAAACAAAATAGTGGTTGCAGTTTGGTCTATTTTTGTGTAAATGTGACAAAAACGACATTTAGAGATTGAAAGGAAAATAAGAAAAATCCCCCTATTGAGAAATGGACTTGCCTTAAGTCATCTTACGAAGTTACGTGGCATCCACTGCAATAGGCCAACAGTATGGTACAGCAGACAACCGGTTATCATCAACTTGTGACTGAATAGCAAATGCACACTATTCGTTTCTTAGTGGCAGAAAGAGCTGAGCTTCGAAAATTGCTTCCGCGAATGAAGAAGTGCACGAAGAATACACACTGTCATTGACTCGTATGCATGAATGACACAATTTCCTTTGCAGTGGTTTTCCTCCATGACAATACACGGCCATTTACACACAGAATAAGATAACGAAGTTTTGATGAACAGTGTTTTACACAGCAAATAACTCTATCTTTCACGCGTTTTTTCTACTGAAAAAAGCATTGAAAACATGGAAAACGTATAAAACTGGTCTAATTTTTAGCCGAACAAATTTTCTGAATACGGTATCCACCGCTTGGTGGACCAGTGGAACCAGTTAAACGCTGCGTATTCCAACACTGTCCGCCAGAACTTTGTCAGTTTGTTTAGAGTGCAAATGAATGTACATTGTCATGGAGCAAAATCACTGGAGAGGAGATCGTGCCATCCCTGCAGCCAAATTTCGCGAATACGGTATTCACCGCTTGATGAGCCAGTGGGACCAGTTATATGCTGGGCATTTCAACATTGACCACCAAAACTTCGTCAATTTGTTCAGAGGCTGTACATTGTCAGGAAGCAAAACCACTGGAGAGAAAATTGTGCTATCCCTGCACACGAATGAATGATAGTGCGTATTCTTCATAAACTAATTCATAATATTATCATTCTTTCATAATGTTGATCATTATTTTTTAAAAACAAATTATGTCATTTCATTCGGAGGTCCCTGTCCCGCTTTCATTTGATTCACCTTTATATTTAGAGATATAATGTACAAGTTATTTATTTTGTAATGAAAAAAACAGTTGACATTCGTTATTGATATTTCGTTAATACTTATAATAATTTACAAATAAATGCAATATCCTTATGAATTGTTTAAATACAATAACCTTTTGAAACTGAAGCAATAAATTAAATTGAATTACTGATTTTAAAAAATAACATGCGCAAATTTTTCCTTCAATACTATCCTCATGCTGTTCTTATACTCTTAAGTGAAATTTATACAATATATGAAGAAATAACAAGCATTTGTTTGCTAGTAAATGCTGTGACAAGCGCACCAGAACATGAATAAAAAAGCTACATTAATAAAAAAGCTACATGACTAGTTGACTCATGTTGTTTCTATACCGAACGATGACGTTTCTGATAATCCTGAATGAAGTCTCTTTTTAGCTTATTGCTTATTTAACTTATTAGAATCATGATTATTTTTTGTGAGTTGTCTTCATGAAAACTTTCCTAATAGCAACTGGAAATAATAAACCCCAATGTAAACAGGAAAAAAACTGATGTGTATAGGAGAAGATTTATAAGAAATTGATTAATTGTTGAAAAAAGAAATAAAAGAAAGGAAAAGTGACGAAAAATGCAAATAAATTACGAATATATTTTAAGTGAGATAAACTTAGCACGCTTCAAAAACTGAATATTGTTTTGCTTTTCTTGATAGTTTAGGTATCAAATGGATAGTTTTTCATGCTCTATTGATTTAAATGAAAATACAATAATTGAATTTTTTAATAAATTGACCACAAAATTTGCAGTAAAAATTTATTGAATTAACAGATACGAAAGCCAGACACCATGGGGAAAAATCTCTCAAAGACAGATGTACAGGTTCTGAGTACAGCTACGGATGAGGACTTCATCAGCAGGTTAATAAAGCATAATTTTTGTTAAGAAAATAACAAACACAGAGAGGATAGTTACCTGAAAATAAAGTCTACTCTTCCGGACAAGTTCCTATCAACAGAAGAAAATGGACAACTTGAAGTAGTTAAAAATTTAGATTGAAGGACAAATTTATTTTTATAGTGCTATTTTTGAATGGTGATATTAGAGGAAGTGAACAATACACAAAATGAATTCTCTAAATTTATATTTTTAGGATATAATATTAACAGTAAAGCTATATTCAAAATCATTTTTTTCTTTTCCCTATTGTTTAAGGAAAACCAATATTCATACCAAAATATATGTCTTCCACATTAATTGTTAGTTTTCATTTTTCTCATTTCATTGATTCACCGAGGAAAAATTCTTATTAAGCGTAGAAACCACATAGGTTAAAAATTCTAACATTACAGAGGGTGTTTCCATATTTTTAAAACTATTTCAGAGCCTTTTAATTAATGTTTAAATCGTAAAGACTATCTTTAAATGCTCGATAAAATAGACTTTTTTCTAGGATATAAATTTGCATCGTGAATTCCCTTTGTAAGAAAAATTTCAAGGAGTAAGAATTTCCATTCCTTTTTCATTGCTTTCGAGAATACATCAATAATGGTGGATTTGCGCTTATAAAGAGATCTTTTCAACACACCAAAGTCGCAATAGTCCATTGGTGAAAAGTCCAGAAACTTCATAGGAATATGTTAAAAAGGTATGTAAACAATGCTTTTATCAATTTTCATTTTTAAGGAATGCAGGGGTATTTTTTGAAGTTTGATTTGAACTTTTATCTTGAAGAAGTTTCTTGTTTTGAAAGCATTTGGGAGGAATTTTTTCTGGAGATATCGGGTAAGTCATATTACCGACTCTCTGACCGGCCAGAAGGCACGGAAGAAAAAAAAAATTGAATGACCGAGTGCCGCAACAGCAACAGTGGTGGGAACTGTGGTTGAGTCCTAAGGGCCATTGCTAGCCACTGTACAACCATTCCGTAAGGAAGCAAGTCCAGTCATCGATGGGAGGAGTCAGATGCCCCACCTATTTGTGTATCCTCTAGGCTGGCGAGATCCAACCACCATAACAGAAGCATCTCATTCTCTTTTCGAAGTGTGTAAAACTTTCTTTTGATAATACGTTGAGTTGATTTGAATATTTTCCAATTTTTTATATTTTTAATTTCACAATATAGGAGAGCACTCAAAAATCTTAATTCCTAACAAATTATTTTTTCTTTGCATTGATCAAATTAGGTTTGTTATTTTTTTTTTTATTTTTCGTTTTATTCTTGAGCTATTCTTATTGCAAACATTCATGGAAATCCATGCTTTATCAAGGGTCACAATGTATTTCTACTTATATCCTATTAAATAATTTTTATATAGGGTTATACAAACCGTTGGTTTTGTATAACCCTATATATAAAAAAGGATGTGGCCCAACATACATGTTGGACCACATCCTTTGTCAAAAAACAGAGAACATTATGTTTTACAGCTTTTTAAAACTGCAAATCTTTATTTATTATTTTATTTTTTTGTAATCAAAAAATGTTTTTTTAAGATTTTGAAATTGATTTCTGCTTCAGTGTATTTTCACTTGCTATCAGTAGTTTCATTTTAGAAATATTTGACATACAATCATGTCCATAAATTAAAGATAATGCAAGTTCAGGGAAAGAAAGAATCAGAAGCAAAACCAATGTGACTTATTTGTAAAGCCTAATTATTAAACAAACAGTAAAGAGCAAAAAAGATGCCATATGTTTGATATCATTCATAGAAATTGTGATTTTTTGCTTCCTGAAGCAAACGGCAAAAAAAAAACTATTTGCAAAATCCAATATTATATGGTTAGTATGAGGTAAATTCATAGTACGTCTCATAGACGATGCAATACAGAAGATTCAAGAGAAGACTACTCACAGACCAAGAAAGTTATATGTCAGGAGCAAAATTAGCAAAAAGGTTTAGGTAAAATTCGAAATCGAAAGGAGAAAATGATAATAATAATAATAAATAAACAATACAATGAATTCTGCCTGGAGACTTTTTCAAAGGTCACTCTCGTGGGTAAGGTCTAGAAACATGTATCCAGTCATCCGAAAAAATTTCTTTTCTTATATTAGTGAGGTATGGTTGAAGAAGATTCTACTGCACCTGTAAAATATTGAATCTGGATAAACATAATAAACAAAAATGTATTAAATTCGGCTTACCTTTTTAAAAATATTCAAATTGCACACAGTAATGGACGGGAAACTAATTTCATCGGCGTGAATTTCTTCCGTGATTGTCATTCTCGGGTAGCTTAAGAAATTTTTCACCAAAAATGAGCAGTGGAAAGTGCAGCATATCAAAGCCATGAAGAATACGGTGATCCAAAAGATGCGAGTGTACACGGAGCGGGCGCTGGCTGCTCTGCGAAGACCATGAGCGGAACTCTGCATGGCAAAATTCCGGCAGATGATGTAAAAGGAACTGTTCTGAGTGGAGTCAGGATGACTATGTTTATCTCGTGACATTGCGCAATTCCTTATAAAGAAGATTTCCAATTAGTATTGTCAAGAAAAAACTAACTCGCATCAAAAGTCTTTTTCAATAAAAAAAAATAGTAATCACTTCCATTCGTAGTAAAATCTAATTATCCAATCTGAAATCGTAAGAATCTCCAATTATCGATTTTGGGAGGAAAAGTTTTTTTTAACAAATAGGAGTAACAACCTTTAACAAATACCTTGTAGCGTCTTCTAAGACCAAAATAAGTTGAATATTAACAAGTAAAACTGGGTACAAACAGATTGTATTATTCATGTACAATTCCAATACATATGCATGTACGCATTGAATCTTCTTATATAATTTAATCTGAGTGTGTATGTTTTTAATGAATCTTAAAGTATTTACAGTTTTCTGTTGCTCGAAGTTAAGGAGGTTTTTTTCTTCTTTTTTTTTAATGTAAGGGTTTGAGTTTTAACTACAAATCCGAATCCATTCAATCCCCTTCTAATTTGGATAACCTTTTATATCATATATAATTTTCAATTATATAATATAATATCTCTAATATGCGTTGTTTATCTTTGTCGTAAGGTTTCTCACTGTTAAGAGAACACAAATAAAATGTCTATCATGTTTCTGAAGATTATTTTATATCCCAGTTAAGTTTCCTCTGCAGGTGCATCTTTAATTTGTATCATGTTTAATCATAATTAATGGTTTGGGTAATTTTTTTGATTCTGATGAATCGTGGTGTAGAGATTATAACTCGGAATCACAATTCAAAAAGTATTCCTATAAATATAATTTTACTCAATGTAAACAACATAGTTTAGTAAAAGCATGTTGGGACGTATTTTGGTATCATTGATGTGTTTGTGAGTATTTTGTTTGCAGAATATTCACCCTCAAAGCAATTGTTGGATTTATAGGTTTGATGAAATAAGGTTACATAAACAGGACGATACTTTAATTTATTGGTTAGCAAAGGAGAATGGATATCGTCAGAAAAATTCGACATCATTTTGATTTATCTCCTCGTTTCAGGTTCTCCGGACGGAAATTTTTTTTTCTTGGATACCTACTTTTGAATCCATCTATCTCTGGAAATGAAAACTTAAAAGCACAACGAGTTATATAAAAGAAATTAGTTTTATGATTTTTATAATAAAATTATTTACTTTTACCAAATTGTGGTGGAAATACATATATAGGTGGACAAAAAGTCCTTAAAAACTTTAAAAATTTATAAAATCCAAAAAAAAAGTTTACAAGTTTAGCATTGATAGATCACGGAATTTTTTTAAGATAAAAAAAAAACAGCTGATAGTTTGCGCTGGTTCGAACGACTAAATTGGAAATATGCAAATTAGGCAGGCTATTACAGGTACTTACGTTCTTGATCCAAAATAACAGTTTTGCCATGAACTTTTACCGTCGGATACCATAAAGGGAGAAGAATTTGCGAGGTGGGATCTCTCCAAAATCGAACAAGATTCATCCTAGGTCTTTAAAGTCTCGTGAACAGATGAAGCTCATTTTTGGCTCCATGGCAACGTTAGTACACATCACTGTCGCATTTGGGCGACAACAATTCCATAAGTGTACACTGAGACCGCTGAATTCCCTTAAAGAAACAGTGTGGTGTGGGTTCATAAGTCCCTGCATGATATGATCCCTCTTCTTTGAAACGCAGTGTCCAGTAAACGGATGGAAAACAATGAAAGTAAATACTCAGCGATGTTTAACGCTTCTTCTCAAAAAGATAGTTCCACTTTTTGGTGAAAAATAGCGCCTTTTAAAGTTACGTTTATGCAAGATGGAGCAATAAGTCACATTGCTATTCCCGTCAAGGAATTTCCGATATAGATGTTCGGAGGAGAGAAAGCAGGCATTAGCAGACAGTGTAAGTTTCCATGGCCTCTTCGGTCTTTAGGTCTGACCCCAGAAGACTTTTGATTATAGAGAAATTTAAAACCATCCCGAGTGTACTGATCTTGTCCATCTAATCTGTACGGAATTGATACATGCCATCCGCCAGAGCTGTCATGTATGTATCTGGACAAGCTGCTCGCTGTTGTAGCTGGATTTGTGACATACCTGCAGTGTGTTATCATCTGTGGCGGTGAGCATGTGGAATATATATTGCTATAATAAATGATTCTGTTATTTTTGTCTCTTTTCTTGACTTACGAAATGTCGCCTATTGGCTGTTTTTTTTTAATTATTTTGTTTCATATCTTTAAAAAATCCCGTGACTTATCGATGCTACGCCTGCAAACCATTTTTTATTTTGCTTAATTTTCCAGATTTTATAAATTTTTAGAGTTTTTACGGACTTTTTGCCCACCCTGTACAAAAAGACTGTCTCTCAATAAGCAATAAACACTCGAAAAAACTCGGGGAAAAAAGGAAAAGCTAAATGAAGGTAATTTAGCATGAGGTTTTATCCTAAGAATTGCAGATCTATATCGTATTTTGGAACAAATCTTGTCGACATCTGTTGTCTGTATATTCAAATTTTTGTGAAAGCATTTAGCTCATAATAGTAATAATTTAAATAAATAAAATTTGGAATTAAGATTCAACACCAAAATTGTAAATCTGTCTCAAATTTTGTATTCAATCGATTGGATGGTAGACTTTCAAAACGCCTATTCTGTTTCCTTTATTATTTAAGTCACATTTTATTGGGTCAACATGAGAAAAAGTCGGAAGTTGGGGGAAATTTTTGCTGTTTCATTATAGGCAAGAAAAGTGTTATTGAATTTGATAGTTTTGTTTTAAACCTTTCGTTGTTCTTATGCTAAGAATAAGCAGCTACTGTTCGTATACGGATTCTGAGACTACCACATTTGGACGATTATAGATCATAAAGGAGTGAGACGCGGAACGATAAGCGCCTTTCCGGTATTTACCTTTGATATCGGATTTCCTCCATTAAATACTTTTTAGCTCATTTTTTCGGGTATGTGAGTGTTGTGTTATTTCTGAAAACATTTTATTTTAACTCAAAATTTCGTATAGATATGTATATAAAAGCGATAAAAAAGCTTTCAGGAATGGTACGAAGAAAATTATACATAATATCATTAAATATTGTGACCAACAAGCAGAAAGCGTGGAATTAAAATATTCCTCAAAATATAAAATGACACATAAAAAAGAAACATTTTATAAAAAAAGGTAATTATTATTTTGTAAAATAGTAATTATCAAATTTTAAGAGCAGAAATGTCTTATTTATTCTTCATAACTTCATGGCTATATCCCCTATATTAAATAAAAATTGCTCTAAAATATAGTTATGCAATATTTACATCTATTCATGTAAATTAGATGTAAATATTGGAAATATATGTGAATTGTTGTGAAATTATTTGTAAATAGTTTAATTGCGTAAAATTAATTGTAACGGAATCACACGGCAGTGGGAAAAGACAGTTATAAGGGAATTTACAGCAAACAATCTCCATATTTGACTAATTTGGTTATGTAGGTGTGTTGGTGATGTAATGAGGTCGCTAACGGTTTTTACTACATGCTAAAATGTGTTGCAAAAGCTAAGAAATACAGATTTGTTCTTATAGAATGTTGAAAAAATTTCCTCACTTACCTGGAACGAGTGTGCCATTTCTGAGTTTGCCCACCCAATTTAGTTAGACGCTATTTAAAAGGTGCGGTTAAAGGAGGGGAATTATGTGAGTTCGGAGGACTAGCTACGTTTGTTGGCTGAGCTTAAGAGAGCGTATTTTCTGTCTAATGTGCATTCTAAAGCTTTGCTGTTAACCGAGATTAGCGGATTAAATAATTTCGCTGCGAATTTGTAGTTTGGGTTGAGAATATTTAATACGCGTTTTCATAGACAATAAAAGCTGTATGTTCGCATCGTTCTAGTGTAAGAATTATTTTTCGTAATAATATTTTACTGTGCATTACTACCTTCTTCCTTCTGCATTAATAATTATCTATAATGTTTACGTCTCCTAAAGACCGCGGGTTTTCATTGTTAAATATAAACATCTCCTTTCATCTTTCCTCTCACCCTGATTTTGTCGAATTAAACCCGTCTTAACGCATGCGCAGATGTTTTTACAATCCGATGAGAAAATGTACATTCTTACAGATATATATTTTAAAATATAGTTATGTAAATATCTTGATAATCTGGGTGAATCTTTCAAATAGATTTTTGATCACAACATTGATAGTGCTATTAAACCATCTACGAAGAGAGATTTCATAAGAATTTTCTTGACATTTAAAGTAATTGCATTTTATGAAGATTTATTTCAATGATTAACAGCTTTAATTAACGGCTTTTAATTTTAAAAATAACATGGATTTGAATGAAATTACTTAACTTTTAATTTATAATTTCTGAATTAAATATTGTGTAAAAATTTTAATAATAAGGGGAGTTGAGAAAAGAAAATTATTTCAAAAAACATTTCTACGACGTACAATGTCTTTTGCAAAATAGCGATTTAATTAACATTGGGCCAAATAAATATCTGATCTTTCCCTTAAAAAGAAAGTCATTTCGCCAAGGAAACTTTTCGATGTACAATAGCTTTAATCCCTTAAACCACGAATTTAATTAACTTCCTAATTAAAAAACGCATCTTATCTTAGAACATTTATTTTTACTTTTATTCATATATTAATATAAGGGAATTTAAGGTATTGAAGTATTTTTAAATTATTTTTGTACTTTAAATTACTAAATATTTTTACTTAATTGCTAATTTAAAATTTGAAATTCAGTAATTCGATGGGCATGTCAGATTCGTCATTGAATATGAAGAGGTTAACTCCAGCAGGCATCGTCGATAATTTTAAATATTATTTATAAAATGAAACACATTCAGGTTATCAATTACGGGTATTCATTCATTACTTTTTCATACATTTTTTTCATCTTTATAGTTTATTTTTATAGAGCTCTTCTTTATTATTCTTCACAATTTAATAGACTTAATATTAATGTAAATAAATTCAAATTAATAATTAATATTAATTATATTGCTCTTATAAATACACATGTCTTCAGTGTAAAAGTATTTATATCTAATCATGTTTAAGCAGTGATTCATAAAAATCTGAAATCAAGAGCCACAAACGCAAATCATTTAACAGGAAGGACTTTTATTACATTCGCCTACGTTTTAATGTGACATCGTGCTATAGAAAGCTGAGAGGGAGTCACGAGATGCTATTAGCGTCACGTGCCTTGAAGTTCACGATGCGAATACCCATATTGGTCTGTTTAATGTATTAAGTGCTTTTATACTGTACACGAGAAAGCAATTCATAGTGGACTAATAAATCAAGCAGAAAATCCACTGACAAAACACTATAGCATTATTGTGTGAAATTTTACCTTCTCTCAATAGGTTTCTGTGCTCAATGATAGCATGACTTAATTAAATGAACTTGACATTAGTAACGACAGCCAGTAAGGAAATTAATGCCTCTTACATTTAGATTCTGATGACCACTTGACTTACAAATAACCTTGAGAACAGTGTTGCTTTTATTATGTACGGAAAATCCAAAAAATTGCAATTTTTTTTATTATTTTAGAAACTTTGTAAAATAAGGAACTAGCATTCTGTTATAGTATTAGGAGACGTATGCTCATTTCATCGTAAAATGTTGGGAATTCTCCATGGTCTTCTTTAAATAACTCGAGGATCTCCAATATAAATATTTACTTCACCAATCTGAATATTTGCTAAAGAGTAAATTTTTCTGTCATTGGCGTATGCTGAAATTCAGATTAAACCCAAAGCAGTTGGATTGACTCGAAAATATTCTATCAATGAACAGGACCTAATTTAGCCTTATTGGGGCCCTCTCTGCTTTACTACCTTAGTAATGAAGAACATTCATTAAAAAAGAAAATTAAAATAAAATTTACATTCGATTTGGGACCTCTCACTTATGTGGGGGCCGGGGGCAACTGCCCCATATACCCCTGCCTTAGTCAGGCCCTGTTAATGAAACCTATGAAATATGCACTTGAATTTGCTATCTGTCTGTTAAATTTTCATAAGCCTAACTGTATGATACCATTTTTATATTTCACTATAAAATTCGGTTTCCCAAAAATAAAAATATTTATAAAAGACATGTGATAAAAAGGAAATGTAGATAATAATTTTCACTACTTTTTTATATTAGATTATTTTAAATTACCTAAATATAATTCATTAACTTTATTAAGCAAATGAAAATTATTTTATGTACATAAAGAATGTTCGCACACTTTAAACAATATCTCCAAATGAGTCGAATTTCTTATCTTATCAACTGATTATTATCATAGAATTTTTATGAAAATGGTCATGTAACATATCCAAGTTATAAGAAATATCCAAGTTATATGCAAATGATTATCTTACAATAATACTTATCAGGAAAGCTTCACGTTTTGTTAACTTTGGCTTACTTAAGATTAAAGCTTTCTTTAAAACGGCATTGGTTTACAAATATTCTTCTAAAACAATTTTCTTTAAACTGCACGTCAAAAGGATTAAAAAATGATATCTCATTTTTCTAAAATAATTCAAAATTTCGTACTTAATAAATCTCCAGAAAAGAAAAAACCTCTGAAGACATGGTATTTTTAAGCAATTATGATTAATTTGAAATAATACTTATCCGGAAAATTTCAAATTTTGACGGCTCTGACTTATTTTAGGAGCATTCTTTAAAAATATATGTAATTACAAATATTCTTCAATAACACTTTTCTTTAAATTATACATCAATATTATTCAAAATTAATATCTCCTTTTTCTAAAATAATTCAAAATTTTTTGTCTAATAAATTTTCAGAAAAAGAATTATTTGAAAATATTATATTTTCTTTCTAGAAATTCATCTTGGGGCTTCGAATGGCTTGAATATATGAATGAATACTGCTATGCATTTTACTGCTTTTATTAATAGATTGTTTTTAAGTCTATGAGCGAATCCTGTTTTTTACAATATCTACTGAAGACAGAATTGTGCTATAGAAAGAAGAAAAAAAAAAAAAGATATATTTCCGTTGATGGTGCTTGTGCATGAATAATGCAAAAATCTCCTTCACCATTTCATCTAATTTGAATATAGTTTATTTTCGATTCACCAACGCCAGAATTACAAACAATTTGGTTTTGGAATAAATTTTTCGAACACAAAGTCTTTCAGATAATGTACTTTGCTTTGAATTACGGAACGCGATAAGAAAATAATTAATCACTCTAACGCAAAAGAAAGGAGAAAAGAAACCGTTGTATTCTTTAGGGATGACGAAAGTTGATTTTAGTAAATTGTTTATGACGTTTTATCATTAAAATAATGATTGATTTCACTTCTTAGAAATACCGCAGTTTAATTTGCTAAGTACACCACATTTACGAAATGAATTACAAACAAAATAATGGTTATTAGATAAACACTAATATAAACTCTTATAAGTTTCAAACTCGATTTCATTTTTCATTATAAACTGGATAACTTACTTTGAATCAGCTGGAAGCAAAATCTGTGCCAAAAGGCAAAATATGTCTTTTAATTAAAAACATTTCTTTTACAGTTTCATCTATTCTCAGTACAGGTACAGTAAATAGAGTTTTTGACTCTATTTAATAAACATTTCAAAGAGCATTCATCTTTTGGAGATGAATGAATACATTTACACACAAGAATGAATGAATACATTTTACACACATTTCTATGAAGAAAAGAGTTTCGGCTGATGAGCGGTTTAATGAAGTTCGTAAATCGATTTTTACTCTAGTTTGTTTCTCTGTGGTTTCAGTTGTTGGTTTATGAAGATAGAAGTTTGGTTTATTTGTGTCATATTGGATTTTCTTTAGCTATTTTTTCGGTGACACCCTTTTCACTCTAAATGAACTGAACTGAAGGTCATCAGCATCAAGTATAGAAGTAGTTTATAGTGCTTGCTGAGGATGCTCTATACATTATGTAATTCATTATAAATTAAAATTTGCCATTCTTAACAATTTTTTTAACATGGGGGAAAATGAAAATGCATAGAGTGATGTCCCACCGATTAAAGACTTCCTTTGAATTTTACTTTAATACATTTTCAAAAAAAATGCAAAATCGGCGACCTTTTATGTTTTGCTAGAATATTAATGTTTCTAAAATGAATGTTACGGTTTTAGTGGGTAATTAAAAAAGAAAAAAAAGAAATAGTTATAAGCAAATGAAACATTTGAGTTACGTCTGGTTTTAATGTGTTAGGAAAATTCTGGATTATTCATTCCTTTTTCAATTCCTACTATTAGTTTGCATTCTCCCTATATATATTTACATATCTTGTTCAAATTTTCAATCGTTAATAAAATACTTTTTATTCATCCACTCAAGTTCAAATACATTTTTTCAAACTTATAGTGGATGACACTTGATGTTAATACAGTTTTTTCGAATATTAATTCCTTAATTAAATATAATTAATTTTTAATATTTTATATAGTTTTAGCAGTTTATTACGAAAATAGAAATCAACGGGCAGTAGCTCAATCGGTAAAATGCGAGAATTTCAGTATTTTTTACTTGAAGGTGAAGAATGCGAGTTCAATTCTGTCGAAAATCAATAATTTTTTGATAAATTATTTATATTAATTGTAATTATTTAATAAAATAACTAAGATAAAAATTTTCTTCGTTGACCTAAACAGTAATTTACTTTCTTCTTTAAAAAATTATATTACTTGTTAAATATAATATTATAACACAAGCAAAATACTTTCAGAATATACTCAATTTCTGGTTCAAATTTTATGCACTTATTGATTATGACAAAAAAAAGTCTTATTGAAAATACAAGGTAATAAAATTCCTACTTCGGTCTTTAATAAGTGGTGCTGCAACATTAAATTTTAGTTTATATAAAAAAATGTAATCAATAGGATTTTATGTGAAACAAATGTAAAAATTGTATAAAACTACTACCAAATGCTAAAGGAGGAAATTGATAGCTTTACTTAACAATACCTAATAGTTCTTTCTAAATGAAATGTATTTTAGTTTAGTAATTCAAAAATATTATAATAAATATTAAGTAAAAACAGTATATAATTAAATAAAGAATTTAAAAAAATGTATCTTTAATAAAAATTTGAAAAATATATTTATTGGCATTTTATTAATATTCCTAATTCATACTAAATATTATTTTAACATTTAAAGATCACCGAAAGAATAAAAAATCGCGTTTATTTGATGCAGGTGCTGGAGACGTTAAGGAATGCAAATTTGATTCGAGGATCAAGAAATTAATTTCTCTTTTATATTAATTTTGACATAAATACTATATTTGAGACTGTATAACATGATAACACGAGCAACCAACTGGAATTGTCTCCCCAAAACTTTCTCGCAGACTCAGTAATAAAGGTGTCATCCCAAAGAATCCTTTGCATTGCATTTCCATACAATAGTACAAAATATTAACTTTTGGCATGAATTTAACATTTTTACTAAATCTATCGTGTCGTCCATAGCTAGTTTTTTTGTGATTAATTCTTGGCATGAGAATATCCGAAAATCAAATTTGTATTTTAAACACTTTTTTTTGCAGCCGATTGAAAACAAAATTTGACACTAGACATCCATTGCAGTCATAAAATTCCATATCAAATTTAATCTATTCAAGTCATTTTGTTTTTGATTTATCGAGTTTGCATGCTTCTGAAAGTACATAAAGATAAATGTCTACTTCCATGTTGAATTTGGCACAAAATTCGATAGGTGCCTACACTATAAATGTTACATCTTTGCAACGAATGTTATCCATCTAGTTTTCTTCGTTTCGTATTTATGGTTTGGACTTATATTCGAACGGCTATACAGACAGACAGAAATTTATAAATTGACAAAATCTACAAAAATATCTACAAAACAGTTTCTTTAAAATATGACAGAAATTTTCAAATTTGGTGTGAAGATCTATACTAAATTTCATCGGTATAGCTCAAAATGCTTTTGAGTTATCTGTATCACTGATAGGCAGACGGACGGGCAGAAAAGCATAATGCTAAAATTAAGTTTTTGAACTCAGGGAGCTTTAAAACGTAGAGATTTGCCGAAATCTCGAGTTCAAGCATTTTGATGATTACAATACTCCCTCTACACTTCGTATACGAGAAAGTAAAAAGGAAGAGCTAATTCAAATCAAGTCTCTCCTAGGTTGCCGAGCTCTTGCAAAAGGAAATGCATTAAGAGGTTTGATGTCACTGTAAGGATTTTGAAGCAATATTTTATTTATTTTGAAACCTTCCAAGAAGGTAGTTTCGGATGTGTGAGGATCTCGAGGGAGTTTTCCTTTTGTTCTGGACACATGATCTCATTCTGTAAACTATATCCCACCGGGGGGAGGGCACTTCGAAATGAGGATGAGATGCTTCCGGCACGGTGGTTGGAACCCGCTACCCTGGAGGATGCAATAATAAGTGGGGGTAGGCTCCACCAGAAGAAGATGGCATCAAGATGTAACTGATTTCAAAATTTGGCGTTGAGCTTTCTTTAGAAAGAATCTCATATATATTTAAAATTTCGGTAGATCTGTTTCTTAAAAACAGAAAATTATCAAGAGTGTAGGGATTGAAGGTCGCGGTACGAACCTGCGACGTCTGGGCCTGTAGCCGAGTATCATACCGATCAAGCAAAAGGGACCTTTCAGCTCGAAGGACATTATCTAGCTTATAAGGCTGACGCTACAAGAGTTTTGATAGCTAAGTCCTGTATCGACAGCATCTTTGAGGAAGCATTTCTAACAGAACAGATCCCCACTGCTAATCTAAAATAGTAACAAAATTCCTATTAGTATATTAAGAAAATACATCAGGAAGCGTTTTCATTTAATACCATCTAATTACGAAGAAGTCTTCAATCAAATAAATCCTCGAGATATCTTCTCACAACTTTCTCAGATTCTTTCTAATAAAAGTGAATTTGTGTTTTAAGTGTTTCCTTACAACTGATTGAAATCAAAATTTGATACAGGACTTCAATACACAAAATCATCTACAAAATTCTGCAGTCACAAAATCAACTACAAAATTAGATATGTTTAAGTCATTGCGTTTTGGCATTTACCTGCTTCTGAAAATAGAAACCAATAGACATTCAACTCCTAGTCAAATTTCACTCAAAATGTGGTGGGTGGATAATATAAAAGTTCTTAAATTAGAGACCAATAGATGTTCAACTCTTTGTTGGATGCCGCTCAACATGTGGTGGATGGTATAATACTATGGTCCTAAAATTAGAGATCAATAGAAGTTCAACTCCTGATCGGATTTCATTCAAAATTTGATAGATGATATAATAGAAGGGTCCTAAAGCTGGAGACCATAACGGCTCAACTACTTGGTCGGATTTCACTCAAAATTTGGTAGATGTTATAATATAATGGTTCTAAAATTAGAGACCAATGGATATTTAATTTATAATCGGATTTCACTCAAAATTTGGTTGAGGGTATAATATAATAGTCCTAAAATTAGAGACCAATAGACGTTTAACTCCTGGCTGCATTTCGCTAAAAACTTAATAGGTATTTACAATATAAATACTAAATCTATGTAGAAAATTTTATCTATTTAACTCTTTACATTTTGTAATCAAGAAGTTCAATAGTATTTGGACAATCAGACAGACTTACCGTAAATGGATTTCATTAATAATTTACTAAAAATATACAAATTTGGTATAAATATCCAATACCAAATTTCATCCTTCTAGTTTAAAACATCTTTGAATTATCTTTGTAGCCGACAGAAGGACATAGATTTTCTAAAAATGTGTTTATCGAATTTAGAGAGGTCTAAAATGTGTAGATTTGTCAAAAATCTGAAGTTCGAATTTTTTGACGATTGCAGTTTTTCCCTTGCACTTCTAATACGAGAAAGTAATAAATAAAAGATCCACATTTACAAGGAACGAGGTGCCTGAATGAATAATTATAACTTTCTCTCGCCAATTACATGTAAATTCAGTAAAGTTTTACAGTGATCACGAACTTCATAAAGTTGCATTTTATAAGTTAAAGTTGTTGATCTTTTATAAATTCAAATTCATTTTAAAAGCAGTCATCTCCACTTAGAAAAAAAATATTTTTCTTGGGCATTATGAAGGATTATAAGAATTATATAAGTATTTTTGTAACTTATATAATTCCATTTAATCATAGAAAATCATTTATTTAAGTTTTCTGGAAATATTATGGAAAGAAATAATTTTGGTATGATACAATAAATTTCTTCTTCTTCTTTTATAAATGATCAATTCAATTTAACACTGTAAAAAAAGAATCCATTTAAATGATGTAGTGTCCAGTTATAATGTTGCGTAACTTAAATATAAAGCAGAAGGGTTAGGAAATTTAAAGACTTACCACAAAAATTAAAATTATAATCTTCAAGGAGTTTTCAACTTGTATGAACTATTTAGCCAAAATTACTTCTAAACAAATTAAGAAGAAAATTTTAATTTTTGTAATTCCCATTGATAAACTTACTTATTTTCTTTATTTTTGTTTCTTATAAAATCATTAGTTAGAGATACAAAATATTCATTTAGATCGTTTCTAAGGCTAAAATTTACTATGAAAAGAAATTTTAATTTTTATGAAATTAAATCCACAGTTTTTCTTGCATTTTATTTAAATTTCTAATAACTAAATAATATAATAGTTAAAATTGTAAAACCTTTATGTGAACCTGTTTTTAAAGCTATTTAAATATAAAGATACTTAATTACTAAAAAGTATGAAATCAGAGATATTTTGAGAAGAATTTCATCACTGCAGAAAAAACTGGTTACAGAAATATATGCAATATTTTTTTAACTTACTTAATTTTATAGCCCCCAAATTAATCCGTCTTCGTTTTCAGTCAGTAAATGAAGAATGAATTTTCCGGAGAATAAAAAAATTATAAGCGATCCATACCTTGTTCACACATTAAAGCCCTAAGTGAATGTTCGGCAAATTGTACATAATCTTATTTCCTTCATCAAAGTTTCTGACAAATTTCTTCTCCCGCCGTTTTATATAGATGTCATCGCATGGTAAGCCCCTCCCACACGCCCTACGTAAACATAATCGTGTTTTTGGAACAAAATTGTATATAGCGGGTGTCATAATCGATACGACGCGCGATTGTAAGCATTTAAGATCGTAGAAAGCTTCAAATACGGGGGGTAGCAACAAATTGAAAAACATCTAGTGGGCGGAACATTTTAAGGGTTGCCCATTTTCAATTCAAGCAGCTCAACTATAGTTGTTGGTTTTTTTTTTTTCACCTTTTCTTTTTTAACGCATACAAATTTGATCAGGAGAATCACAAACTGAATACGTTTCAACATTGATTTTGTTTTTCCTTTTGAGACTTACAAACCGAAAATGGAAATATTTCGTGTGATTATATTCATAAATTGACGAATACGTTTGAATATATATTAAAATGATTGGATGCATTAAAGGTTTTTTGATTAACAGAAAGTATCTGTCAAGTAGTTTTATTTTATCATCGATTTTATTAAGTTGATCGAAGTTTGTTAAAAGATGAAACAAAATTTTGAGCATAAAATAAGGATGAATTTAAGAGAAAGAAATTAACCAGCAAATATTTTTAAAAACCCTTTTATTAACTCTTTTTAAGGCGGTGGTAATCTTACAGTCATTATTGTACCAAAACCAACCAGAAACGGACAAAAGTGCCATGTTCAACACGTAATTTTCCATTGTGGGCAACTCCTTGTATATGTTATTTCATCAGGATAATTATAAGTAATGTGTTTGGTAATTTACATTCTATTTGGTTTTTATAGCTCTTATTTCATGTGGAATTAATATATTTTAAGTTTTGATATAATTAATAATAAGTAGTTTTATAAAAATGCATATTTATTTGTAAAATTAATTTTATTTCATATTTTTTCTATTGAATAAGTCAGTAAGATGTCATTACTGATATTGAGCGGTGGTAAATATGTTACCATCCCTGTTATAAACAACAGTCACAACAACAACAAAATTTTTAAAAACTTTTTTGGACATAAATGAGTTCCCCCCCCCCTCTTTCTTTTATTTTCTCTTATAATGAGCGTAAAATGTAAATTTTGAAAGAAAACGGCTTGTGGCCATTAAATGGTTAAAAATTAAAATTAGCAATTTTTATTTTAATTATTTTAAATTTTGAATCTTAAATTTGGAATTATTGTGGAATCTTGAAATCCATTCGATATCGAATTCATTACCAGATAGGACTATTTCTATGAAATGAAAATTGCATTAAATTTATCGATTAAACGATATTTAAGCTCTAAAAATTTGAGAATAATCGCCATTGAGTTTAATCAAGAGTTCGAAATTTCATAATTCTAACATACATGAAAGTGAGTAAAAAAAGGGTGATTACAAAATTCCATCTTTATAGATATATAACAAATCACGTGAAACAGAAGTGAAATTGCAATAGTTAAATAAATTCATAAGAGAGTAATAGCAAAATTTAAACTTTTTACCCATTTCTGAAGCATATTGATGGAAAACAATTTTAATGTATAATGAAAAAATGTAAAATAGACTATTTATATGGAATTAATACATTATAAAATCGTTCTTTAAAAGAGCCTTCTCCATTTTAAGATAATTTATCAGCATAAGTTATTCTCATTTTCCCCAGATTTTAATCAATTTTCTGTTAAATATTTGATATTTAATCCTTAATTAAATTTCGTCTCGTTTCGTGTTTTTTTTTGCTGTAACTCTAAAGAACATGCGAGAAACTACTGGATTAGTTAAATGGTTATTACTAAGATTATAATTAAATAATTGTTTAATTACATTTACAATCGGTATTATTATATATGTTGTTTCTGTATGTTAACAGGAAAATTGTTCTATGCCAAAAATATCCCTTTTAGTATATCAAGGTGCGATTCATATTTAAAATGATATTTTTTCGAAAGTGTTACAAAAATGTATTGCTCAATGCATTCGTTTTTTATTTTGATAATTAGAGAGAGAGAGAGAGAGAGAGAGAGAGAACAGATTGAAAATGAAAAATCTGTAATTTTTCTCAAAATAATTCGACTGCTAATTTTTAATTTTCAAGGATTATTGTGAAATAATCGCTTATCAACTTAATTTTCGACATGTTCATTTTTTTTGTAATGCAATATTTTTGCCTCGAGTTGTAGCATAATAATCGGTGAATTGAGTTGCTAAACGTTTTTTTTTATAATCTGATCCGACTTCGCTCGGTAATTAAAAAATAATCATATCGTATTTATGATTAATTTTTTTAGTTTTCTCGTAGTCTTGTCAGCAAAAATAATTAAAAGCAACTGAATTAACTTTGAACCATTAAAATTTCGCTGTAGAGAAATTTCTTGTGACATAAGCTACACGCATAGACATATATATAAAAAATTGGTGATAAAAATCATTTGTTCCATTTTTAAAATTTTGAATTTCTAAATTTATTTGTATTGTAAATTAAAATGTATACACAAAAGTCTGGGTTATTTTCTTTAAAATACGATATTTTACATTAATTTCCTAAAACAAAAACGTTTAAGTAATTCAAACTGAACAGAACAACTGCCATTAATTTTCTATAACATTAAACTAAATTTCTGAACAGAGCAATTACTGAAAAGAAAGGACAGAGCTCCTTTATCCTGGAACTTGGGGACGGAGGTTGTAGTTTCAGTTTGAAATCAATTGCCTTGTTATTGACTAACTAAGGCATACATGGTTGAAATTTAATAAATTATTCCCATTGTCAATTAAAAGGAATTCCTTTAAGTATCTTACTTCTTGAGATGTTAGAAAAAATTTATTAAAAAAATATATAATTAAAAAAAATCACAAATCCTAAGAGTATTAAAAATTATACATTTTTAAATTGAAATTTTATATCATTCACCACTTAGTCACATTTTAATTAGAAAGTAAAATGAAGAATAAAAAATACATCAAAAAGCCTCTCTACTAAACAAAAAGTTTGGTTCAGAAGAAAAGGAAATAAATATTGAAAATTGAATAAAAAATAAGTTAAATATTTTTAATATAATTCTGATAATTTTTTACATAATTCCCCATAGTATCAATACATTTATGAAATAACATGTAGAATAAGAAGTAAATAAAAAGGCATATCTGCCTATCAAACTTTTTTGGAACAGAAAAAAAGAAAGTAAATAATGAAAATTGAATTTTAAAAAAATAATACAATTTGAAACTGAATTTTGCTAATTTTTACGCAATGCCCCACTTATTCAGTTATGAAATAAAATGTGGAATAAGAGTTAAATCAACAGTCACTGCCTATCAAACTTTTTTCGGAGGAGAAAAAGAAATAAATAATCAATCTATATAAACCAGCATAAGCGGTTTCATGATGATCATTCCTTTTGAACCAAGTTTAAGTAGATGAAACAACCGGTGTTTATTTTACGCTCGTGAGTTGGGAACATGAACCAAAGTTTTCAGATTAATCAATGGCCTATTTAATCAAATTGGGTAATTCGTTATTTATTAAAGCAAGGCTGAACTTAGTTTCGTGGGTATTGGATTCAAACTTTCCCAGGATACGGGCTACTTCTAATTTTTCAAGTTGCTGCGGTCCACCCAGGGGCGTAGGTGTGATGAGCTAAAAAAGGGTTACGACATTTATTATAACTTAGTAATAAATACGGAATATATGCTTAGCTACATAACTACGAACTTATTAATAATAGCAAGATACAAATTAAATAATAATAGCCACAAATATAGGGTGCCCCACTAGATATGCAGCGTCTAATTTTTACAGATTCCGACCTAACACGTCAAGCCGAGTATTTTGATGTATGAAAAGTGGGGTTTCCGAATATAGCGTGATATTCTAATTAAGGTATCATGAAAACTTCAAGAAATGAGAAAAAAACCAAGTTAATATAAATGTTTCTCGTGAATTTTCATTACAATAGATTTTTTGACGGGTCGGCAGTTCGAACAAATAAAACGACGAAGTTTGGTATCGAAATCTTCAATTGTATTCTGCAACACATCTGTAGTAATTTCCTTCACCTCGGTTTCAGTTGGTGCTCTCAGATCATCCAATGTTGAGAGCTGCATGAGATACACTGCGTCTTTCAAACGTTCCCATAAAAAAAGTCGCATGGTTTAAGATACGGAGAGGAAGATGGCCATTCTCTAACATTATTTGTTTCGTAATGGAATCTAAATCGATCAGTCCATCATGAAAATATTCAGATAAGAGATCGAAGTGCGGTGAGGTATAGAACTATCTTTCATAAACCAATATTCGCTTATTTGTCTATGGCGTGCAAGAATGGGATGTCACTGGCATTCAAAAACTTTCGCTTTCAGAACATTTGGTTTTGTTCTTGAGCGCAGTACTTCACTAGCACATCGTCCGACACATTGCTGGTTTCCTTAAATCTTTCTTTTGATCGTCATGCCATTATGTCGTGGCAATTGATGCATTTGTTTCACCGCACTGTAATATGATTGCAATTTATAAAGAGTCAGCACCATGAAAACCCGTTCTATTGAATATTTCCTCATTTTAGAGCTACAACGAACACGCACATTACAAAGAAATTTTTTAGCGAATAACGCTCGACTCATTGTTATCAAACCTATTTTCTAGCTTTATATACCACTGAGAGAATTTGCATATTCTCTTGAAAACACGCTTTTCCTCTCATTGGTTGCCCCGAATTTGCATAGCCCCCCAGAAAAACTTCCATGTTGAACAATCGTCACATGCATAGTAATTTGGAATATAAACTGTTTATCGGATTCATAATTTACGTTTTTCGTGTAATTAGACTATATTCGAGGACCCTGCATGTTTTACATCAAAATACTCTTCTTAACATACTCTACCCGAATCTGCAAAAATTAGACACTGCCTACTTTTTTGAACACCCTGTATAATAACATTAAATGATGCCTTTAATACCAAACAATTCAAAATACATTTGAAATAAATCATTTTCATCTAGTAGTTATTTCTCGTAGTTATAATATTTTCAGTTATTTCTTCCACATCAACAATACCAAATGGGCAACACGTGAATGTAACAATTGGTTCTAGTCTAATAAATTCTTGAAAATGTCCCACGAATTCGGAGTCAGTTTTATTATTTCATCAGAATATTTCTCTATGTTTAATGTACCTCTGCTTTTAGACAAATCGTCAGAAACATTTTAGAAATGTTTATTCTGCATTTTCCATAAATTTATTTCTTTTAGTATGCGCATCTTAGGTCTTGATAAAGGGGGTCACCCCCAAATGTCTTTGGGGTCCACTGGTCGATCGCGAATGACTTAATGCCCACTCTTGTAATAAAATTGTAATTTTTTAATAAGAAATCATCTCTTTAACTTGATAACTTCAAATGGATCTTTAACTTTAGTTTAGACTTAATAAAAATTGGATCGCTATGTATTCATTCTGAATGATGACAGAAAATGTTGAGCTGATTTACGTTTGTTCAACTCTTAATGTATTTTGCCTGACAAGGTTTCAATCAGGGAAATAAGAGCGGGTAAATGTACTCTTTTTCCAGAGCCGTCACCCACAAAAATTTCTAAGGGACCACTATGAACATTACATCAACGGAATAAAAATCAATGGTCGAATACATTAGCACAACAGGGATTGTATATGTTTAATAGAACCAACAGCTTAGAAGTGATAAAGCGACTTCAATAGTTGGACTTCTTTGGTCTTAGACTTCTTTTGGGAACTTCTTTAGACTTAAGACCTCTAGTCTTAAGTCTAAAATGTAGCGATGTCATCTGTGACATTCTGGATGTTAAATTGCATTTTAAAATCCAAGATTTCTTTCAAGAAGAAACTATTCAGCTTTTTATTGTTTATTTGAGATTATAATTATCAGCATGAATTTCCCTAGATTAATAACATGATGACACTTTGTTTAGTAATTGACAGATATTTATGAATTTCTATATTTAGCCAGAAATTTCTATCTATTATACAAATGTTTAAAAGCAAAAACTACTCATTAAATCGAAGAAACGTAGTGATTATACTAATTTATATGAACATTTAAATATGTTTTATTTTTAGTTCAATGGCAATTTTTATCGTTTGCAAAATTTTCATTTTGAATTGAAGCTCTTAATCTGACCTAACTACTTATTAAGGATCAATATGCATGATTTTTTTTCTAAGTAATTACTTAGCTTTATTGAAGATGATCAATTAGATTTCAAAACAATTTAATTAATTCTTAAGAGATTATCATCATATGTTTCTAATGTTAGGTTTCATAGATATATTCTACTTCACCGGATGTAGAGGTTATACTAATTTACATCGACAATCAAATAGGTTTTATTTTTAGTTCACTGGAACTTTTTATCGCTTGCACAATTTTTCCATTTTATTCATTTCAAATTGAAGCTCTTAATATGACCAAGAATTAACTAATTATTACGGATCGATATGCATTATTTTTTTCTGAGTAATGACTTAACTTTATTGAAGGTAATCAACTCGTTTTGAAAACATTTAAATCAGTTTTTAAGAGATTATCATCATATGGTTTTAGCATTAAATTTCATGGATTTACTAATTGGCTATACTAATTTATGTGAACAATCAAATATGTTTTATTTTTAGTTCTCTAGAACCTTTTATTGTTTGCAAAATCTTTCCATTTTATTTATTTTAAATTGAAGCTCTTAATCTGACTGAAGAATTAACCAATTATTACGGATCGATATACATTATTTTTTTCAAAGTAATTACTGGGATTAGTTGAAGGTAATAAACTCGCTTTGAAAACATTTTAATTAATTTTAAAGGTTATCATCACATGTTTTTAATATTAGATTTTATGAGTCTATTCTGCTTCTCCGGGCGTATTGGTTATACTAATTTATATGAACAATCAAATATGTTCTATTTTTAGTTCACTGGAACTTTTTATCGATTGCAAAATGTTTCCATTTTATTTATTTCAAATTGAAGCTCTTAATCTGACCGAAGAATTACTTCATTTTTACGAATCGATATACATTAATTTTTTTCAAAGTAATTACTTAGCTCAGTTGAAGGTAATCCACTCGCTTTAAAAATATTCTAAATTAATTTTTAAGGATTATCATCATATGTTTTTAATATTAGATTTCATGGATCCATTCTGCTTCAACAAGCGTAAACAGCAAACCAGGTCATCTGAGGTGAAATACATTAATCGAACTAATGGAACGTCCCTTTTCTTAATATTTTCTCCCTGGTGATGAAGATAAATGCATTTCTGGACAAAATAAAACATCATCCATCTCTTAGATTTGGGTAACTTTATTTTCATCTATCAAATTTGCATTCATATAGCTTGAAAGTTTTTATTTGAATCAAATTATTATTTCAGAATTCATATTCTTTTTCAAAAATTCATTAGGTAATCTAGCGAATCGCAAGATAAAAGGTATTAAAATCACAGCATTATTCTTCTTATCCTTACGACTGACTCTTTAAGAGTATAAATTGAATCTTCTAACCAGTGAATGCCTCATAAAATTAGTAAACTTTCAACCAGCATAAATTCTTCATTATCATAAAAAGTCCTTACGTTCTAAACAAAATAATAAACAATCTGGTATAAAAGAAAAACTGTTTAGTTAAAACATTTATGAATAATTAATGTCTTAAACTTTTAAAAAATTGTGGTAGATACTCCATTCAGATTATGTGCAAGCTTAGTTATATTTTTTATCATAGTGTTTTTACTTGCTTGTAATCAAAAATAATTTGAAATGACATGGTTAATTTAGTTATATTAATGTTCCGTTTTACAACTATACTAGAGCTAGTTTAGGATGGATCTCTTTATTTTGAACCGCGATCAGATGAACGTAAGGACGACGCCTGAGTTGGCACCTCCTCTCCAACCATCCACACCACAACAGCTGGAGGACGTTTGGTCATGATAGACTTAACACGCACCAAATCTACTGTTACGGTTACAGATCTTCTATGGAATCGGATCTAGAATCTAAAACGCCAGTTTCGAAGCCAAGATCTTACCAGCAGATTGCCACACCCCTCTTAAAACGACAAGAGAAGTATTCTCGATACCTCGAGTTTATAAAGATAAAGTACATGGAATATCTGAGAGCTCCTTTTGTATTGAGTGGTTTTAAAAGGTTCCATTGCTTTTTGATACTTTCTGTAAATCATACTTGCTTTTACAAACCTTTGCTATTACAAACCTTTGAAATTAAAGATTTTTTTAATCGTGTTGTCAATATTTGTGTCTATTCACCATCAATATGAGTTTGACTTCGTTATTTTTTTCATTTCCTACTATTAGTTTACTCTCTCTCTCTCTCTCATATATATATATATATATATATATATATATATATATATATATATATACACTGAAGTGACAAAAGTCATGGGATGACTGTTAATATCGTGTCGGTCCTCCTTTTGCCCGGTGAAGTGCAACAACTCGACGTTCCATGGAGTCCACAAGTCGTTGGAAGTCCTCTGCAGGAATGCTGTCTGTATAGACGTCCATAATTGTGAAAGTGTGGATGGTGCAGGAGTTTGGCCACGAACAGACCTTTCGATGATGTCCCATAAATGCTCGATGGGATTCATATCGGACTATCTAGGTGGCCAGATCATGCCCTGGAGTTGTCCGGAATGTTCTTCAAACCAATCGCGAACAGTTCTCGCCCGGTGACATGGCGCATTGTCATCCATAAAAATCCCATCGTTGTGTGGGTACGTGAAGTCCATGAATGGCTGCAAGTGATCAGCAAGCAGCTGAACATAACCATTTCCATTGAAGGATCGGTTCAGTTGCACCAGAGGATCGAGTCCATGCCATCTAAAAGCAGCCCACACCATTATTCAGCCACCACCAGCTTGCACAGTGCCTTGCTGACAGTGTGGGTCCATGGCTTCGTGGGGTCTGCGCCACACTCGAACTCTAACATCAGCTCGTAACAACTGAAATCGTGACTCATCTGACCACGCCACGGTTTTCCATTGGTCTAGGGACCAGTCGATATGCTCATGAGCCCAGGAGAGTCGCTGCAGGCGATGTCGTGCTGTCAGTAAAGGCACTCGAGTCGGTCTTCTGCTGTCATAGCCCAAGGAAGACAAATTTCGCCGCACAGTCCTATCGGACAAGTCCCTCGTACGTCCCACAATGATTCCTGCAGTTATTTGACGAAGTGTTTCGTGTCTATTTACATTGACCATTCTACACAGACGTCGGCGGTCTCGGTCGTTAAGTGCAGGTGGTCGCCCACTGCGCTGTCCATGATGGGATGGGATGCCTGAAATTTCATACTCTCGGCACACTCTTGATATTGTGGATCTCGGAATGTTGAATTCACTAACGATATCCGCAATAGAATGATCCATGCGTCTAGCTCCAACTAACATTCCACGTTCAAAGTCTGTTAATTCTCGTCGTGCCGCCATAAATCACGAAAAACCTGTTCACATGAATAACTTGAACAGAAATGAAAGCTCTGGAAAACGAACTGCGCATTTATACTTTTTCGCTGCGATACTACTGCCATCTGTATATTTTCAAATTGCTATCCCATGACTTTTGTCACTTCAGTATATATATATATATATATATATATATATATATATATATATATATA
>JAOUZG010047196.1:6544149-6605805 GCA_026289955.1 Argiope argentata
AGTCGGTTCGCCAGCATTAATGCTCGCTAAAATTTTCAAATAATATTTTATGTAATTGTGTCTCATAACAGGTTTTTTAAATATTTTTAAACCAAACAAATTTTGATAGTCTTATAATTCATTTATAGTATTATTTTCTTCAGAAGTTCTGTTCGTTGTGCTAATCATCTTCCTCTTTCTATCCGTGCTATGATTGTCCCAGAATTCCTATTTTACTTAAATGGTGGAGAGAAAGGTCTAAATTCTACGTTTTTATAGAATAATAGAGATTTAAATTTTCATAAATGCAAACACACCAAACAAATAAAGACACAATTGGTTTTCAAGAGATGCGAAAGTTTAATAACAGCTTGGAAAATGCAGCGCACAGAGGAAATAATGGTTACATACACACACCCTTCTTTTCTTGCAACCCCCCTTTTTTCTATCTTTTTTTCTTTCTACAAACCCTTTTTTCCCTTTATTTTTTTCTTTCCCTGCCCAGACTTTATTTTGGGTAGGTATAGATTAAATATTCATACAGACTAAATAAAAAGAATCGTTTAAGACTAAATAAAAAATAAAAAGAATCGTTTAAGACTAAATAAAAAATAAAAAGAATCGTTTAAGACTAATTAAAAAATAAAAAGAATCGTTTAATACATAACTCCTTTCAAGAATAAAAGAAACACATTAAGAGCTCTTAATGCCACATTTATATATAAAAAAGAATTTTTATCTTTAAGAACAATAAAAAAACAACTTTATATCAGATCACAATCAATAGAAACATTAAAAAATTAAAAATTAACTAAATGATATTCACGTCCGTTGAGGAGAATGTTTTTAATCAGCATAATCAGCTGCATAAAAGCAAGTATTTTCTTTCTTTTTAAAACTTCCCGCTATGTATAAATGTAAACCAACTGACTTCGCATTTTTGTTTTTCTCAACAAATCATTACTTCCTGTTATCTTACTCATTTGGTGTGGGGGGGGGGAGGAAATGAAGATTTTTGGCGGGAAAGTAAGAAAAGTGTCGTTTTAACTATTTTCCACGCAGTTTTTTAATTTTTTCTCGCCATAAGAACCAGCCTCGTGTCTTAATGAAAATATTTTTTTAAAAAGTAGCCGAATCGGTCGACCCAGTTCTCTAGTTTTGCGCTTAGCAACGCATTTCGCGGTCCATTTTTATTAATATAGGTAACTTGTTCAAATTTTCGATCGTTAATATAAAATGCTTTTTAATCACACACTCGAATTCAAATACATCTTTTAAAACTTGTTGTGAATGACACTTGATGCTAATACAGCTTTCTCAAATATTAATTCATTGATTAAATGTAATTAATTTTTTATATAGTTTTAGCAGTTTGTTAAGGAAAAATAAAATCGTCAGGCAGTGGCGCAATCGGTAAAATGCGAGAATTTCTGTACTTTTCAAGTGAAGGTGAAAAATGCGAGTTCAATTCTTGCGAAAATCAATAATTATTTGATAAGTTATTTTTATTAATGGTAATTGTTTAATAAAAAGTAGCTAAATTAAAAAAAATTCTCTTTGTTGACTTCTGTAGGAGTTGCTTATTTTTTTTACTTTTTTTGGGGGGGGGCGATGGAAATTATGTTTGTCTTCTTCCTCTACTAAGCCAAAGGTGTTAGTGTTCTTTTAAATGCCAGAGGTTTGGGCAATCTAAAGCCACACACTTATTTTCTTAAACTGCAGCGTTGTTGGTTATTCAGCAATTATTTCAAGTCAAATTCAAATCAGGTGGGAACAATGGTGCTTTCACTTTACTTCTGTAGATTCTAAAATTGTTCTCAACGGAAAGCGGAAAAAAATTCAAAAAATACGGATCAAACAAAATATTTCGTGTCTTGTTGCCTAAAAATTAAAATCATATATATTTACTTTTTGTCACCAAATTGAATTACTAATATTTTATTTATGAAATAATTGTAACTAAAAGAATTAAAAAATAGATAGTTTATATTAAAATAAATCTAATTTCAATCAAAAAATGTCACTAATTCCCTCGATTTTTGTTGAATGCATATAATTTCATTATAACAAAAAACTTTGAGCATAATTATGTTGCAAAGAAAGCGAAAGCTGATGTTTGTACTTTTACTGCATTAAATCCGAAATCCGACTTTATTCAAAGAATTGCCGTAATGAACTAAAATATAATAGATTAGAAAATTTTCTAAATTTATTGCTGAATAAAGAAACGATTCAATAAATAAAATTTCGTTTCTTTTCTTCAAAAATCAGTCAAATGTGAACTGTTTAAATTATAAATATTTTAATTTTTGGAGATAATTTCATCGATAAGTGATTGGAGCTGTTGAAAAAAGTAAAAATCAGTGCAAATTTTTATTTGAAACTTTCGAAACATTTTAGCATGACCTCACCTACGTTGGTTATACTGATTTGTCGGCGTCTTCATCAAATCTTTTGAATTAAATATTCATAGGTTTTTATTTACAAACAACTTTTTATATCTAACTTTTTGTTTCATTCATGTTACTTTTCCTTAATAATACCCCAACTTCAATTATTATTTAAATATCAACTACTATTTTTCACTCTTTTAATTCATTCTTTCACTCTTTCTACTTTACTACTTTTTACTCTTGTTTGAAGCTGTATGGCTAAATAAATCCTTCATCAAACTGAAATATTCATCATGTCCTTGCTAAAGAACACGAAAAAATAAACAGAATTTTTATCCTTTTATTTAAAATTTTGAAAGAAAACATGCAATTAAATAATTATAGAAAAAAATAAAAACATTTCATTGAAACTATTAAAAGTTTTGTTGTAAATACTGCTAGAAAAATTCTTTAAAAATCATCAAAATTAAGGAAAAAATTAGAAAACGATTAAAATAACATCATTGAAAATATATATGTATTTTAAGTTTTAAAGGTGGTTTTAATTGATTATACTTCCGGATATTATTCCTGAGAAAGGCAGAATATCACTTAACTTTTAATTAATTAAAACTTCAGATAAATTTTGAAAAAATCGTTCCAAAACTTACAATTACATCCTCCTAAGTAATTTTGTGCCAAATTTTGTGACTCTAGGGCTAACGGTCTGCTTGTAAAGCACACCCACTTTTATTATTAATGAAGATAATGAGAGTATGTCTATTGCACATACAAGCTACTTTTTAGAATTACTAAGAATTCTCTTAATGCGTTGCATTCCCGTCACATATATGTAATTATAGGCACAGTATCTACGGTTTTTGCGAACTTTCTGATTAATATGTACGAACAATTATAATCTTAATTTAAAATGTAAAGAACTGACCACAATTATTTCCCAATATGTAGTTTTCTTATTTATTTTTTACATCAGATAAATAAAAAGAATTATCTATTTTATTCCTACCAAAATTAAACAAGGAGTAATGCAGAAAAAAATGGATATGTATCAAAATATCTGTAAGTAGTTTTGAAAATCTGACTCTTGCTTAATGCATAAATTTAACTCGTCTTTAATTATGGCTCTTTTAATCTATATATTTAGCAGAAGGGACAGAGTATAATTTAAAATTTTAATTTAAATATTGGTTAAACGTGTCATTGTAAAAGTACAAAAGCAACATTATAGAGTATCAAAGAGCGTTTAAGTTTGAAATGAATAAAGCATAACTTCTTAGTTCAAGCTTTTCCAGAATTAACTACTAGGGCATTTCTTTTGAAATATTTCTTAACTTCGATAACAATATATTTTCAGGGTAGAATTTATTTCAAAACTTGTTCAGCTTTTTACAGCCTTTCTTACTAAGAAATACAAATTTTCATCTTCATGGTAAATAAACATATACGTGTTAAGTCTTGCATAGAATGAAGATTGGTGCTCGGATAAGAATCTTGTTTTCTTTCAATTTATAAGTTGTGCAAACAATTTAGGAGACAAATAAGTTCCACAATGGGTGTCATCGACCGGAAATTGGAAAAAGGGTATACAAATTATATTAGCACTGAAAATTCAGTTATCATAAAAAACGAGGGGCCGCCTTTTGAAAAAAAGATTAATCTCTTAATAAAACATTTTATCTTCTTTCTTATACAAAATGCTGAAATTTTACTTAAAGGTATCTAAAATAAGTGAGCCGTTTTATACAAATGAATTCATCGGTTCAGAAACCCCACCAAGAAACTGCAAACTTAGAAATATTTGACGTAGTGCCAGTTGATTATCTTCCATCTTTTAAATTGAATAATGCAAATATTACTTTATTAATACCAATGTTGTGCATTTTTATAAGAATTTCATTTTTTTTATTATTAAAAATAATTTTATTCGTTATTAGTTTTATAATACTTAGTTTGCAACAGTTATTCATTTATTATTATATATATAACTTTTCTGTGCGTGTGTATGTGACTGAACTCCTCTTAAACAGCTGGATCGATTTTGATGAAATTTTGTTTGTGTGTTGAAGTGAATTCGAGAATGGTCTAGACTCATAATTTGGTCGATTAAAAAAATGTAGAATTTTAATTATTAAATGTAGAATTTTAATTATTAATTAAAAACTAACTTTCCCGCCAAAAATTTTTCATTTCCCCATCGCGAAATGAGTATGGCTTTAGCATTTTTTAACCAGCACTAATGAGGTTAGACTTAACATGCCTCCAGCCCATTATTTCAAACGATTCTGTTTGTTTTCATTGCATTTATTGCCTTTAAAATCAAACATCATAAATTAATCGACCTATGTGACTGAACTCCTCCTAAACAGCTGGACTGATTTTGATGAAATTTTTTGCATGTTTTCAATTGGATTTGAAAATTGTTTATATTCACAAAATATTTAATTTTAATTAATTAAAAATTAAGCGAAATTAAGACATTTATTCGATATTTTCCAAAAATATCATCTCAAAAAATGATTTTTATATCAAATTAGAGTTTTAAAAATTATCTTTTTAATTATATCAATTTTTTACCAATAAATTAAATTTTTATTTATAATGAATTTTGGAATAAATATTTTAACCATATTTTTCAACAATTTATTTCGTTCAAAATAATAATTTAATCCGCACGAGCATGGCAAAAAAATTATCTTTTATCAGTGTGTTGCCATCATATTTACAAAAACTCTAAGGAAAAAATAAGTTAATTATTACAGCTAATAAAATCCAGAAAAATGTAATTTTCAGCAAGTGATTTTATGAAATAAATAAATACGATATTATCTTTAAAAAATGCAAGTTAAAGTTTTCTATTATCGCTCACAGTCACTATATTATTAATTCAATAAATAAATCAATTATTAATCAAGGTTTAATTCATGCAGAATATCCATTCAAATCTGGTCTCAAAGGTCAATTTGTAAATCTTTAGTAATAGCCATAAATACTGTTTAGTACTACAATTAAAATGGTCTAAATAAAATTTTTAACTACATTTTAGTAATTTGGGTCAATAAACGCTCTGATGAATTACAAATTAAAAAATTTTGATACTCTGTTCTGTGAGCCATATTTAATAAAATATTCTTGAATCCCTAATATTTTAAATAGGAAAAGTTACACTTCAATGAACTAAATCAATCATTTAAGTTGACTGATTTATGAAAATTTGAATCTTATTATTCTATAAAAACGTACAATTTTACACCTTTTCAATTACCATTTACGTAAAATATCAATTCCGGGACAATCAGTGCCTGGTATTTCCCCTAGACTTATAACTAAATGAATGTGTTTGCGCATGTGAGTGTGTGCATACTGGTTAGATTATGAAAATGTTAATTCTTCTGATGGTGTAATTTTCAAAACCTGATAAAATGGTCGGATTTGATCACAAAAGATCTAAAAATTTATTTATTCAAAAGTTGGAGGGTCAAGAAAATTCGCAGAATATGATTCCTTTGGGCAAAAGGAATATTTAAAATTTAAACTTTATAATTTTTTGAAATATTATGAATCAAAATATTAAACTATCATTATTAACAGCATTTATATTCTTTTAAAAATAAAGCTAAAAACTGATTTTTATGAAGAATCCGTGGAATATTTGCTGAATAATTCTTTGACGTGTTATAAATTATGAAAATTATTTTGTAGTGCGCAAAAGACTTCAATGACGAACGACTCTGCTTTCACTTCTCGTACTTTTTATTTAAAGACAAGCCAGGATTCAGTAAAAAAAAATCTTTACATTAATTGTAGTTTCATCATTTCCACTTAAATTTAAAATTAATATTTAGTGGCACGGATAGAAAGAGAGAGATGAGTAATACAATGAACAGAATATCTACATAACAGAATAAGTGAATTATATGACTATAAAAATTTGAAGTTTAAAAATGTTTTGCTTTAAAACCTGTTATATATCTATACTACTATTATAAATGTGAAAGTTTGGATGGATGGATGGATGGATCATGGGGTTCAATCACGCCAGAACGGCTGAAGGAAATTGGATGAAATTTAGCACACAGATAGATTATAGTTTACAGAAGAACATATGCTAATTTTTATTCCGGTTAATTGAGTGGTTAATTTTTTATTAATTAAAAACTAACTTTTCAGCCCAAAAATAAAATAAATCTGAAAATATCTGCCTGAGCTTTTTGAATCGTTTGTTTTTATTTTTCTATTTCCGGTATTCTTTTAATATTATCTTACTATTTTAAAGGAATGTTTATTAAATTTTTTTTCTTATGCTGTTCTTGTGTTAATATAATTCGTTATTTCCTATTCATTTCTCTTGATTTTTTTCTTGCTGTACTTGTTGCTTTTGCCTATTTTCATCATTTTCTATTAAATTTTTAGTGCATTCCGTATTACTGCTTTTATTGATATTTTTTTTCTATTTTCCAGCAATTTACTGCAACGGGCATCGAAACCTTGTGACTGTAAATGCCATTTCACTAAAATTTGGTGGCAAACTATTTTTTTTTGGCAAAAATGACTATATATTAAAACTGCTCCACTGTGTGTTTTTGTAATTAAATTGTATTTGTGTTAGCTACATATTTTTTATATATACTTATAGTGATATGTTTCCGTTAGCAAATAATTTAGAATTCCGCCCAATTTTCTCAAATTTCTTTAGCGACTGTTCGTTTGCGCCCGACAAACGGAGAAGTACTCTTATGGTTTTAATAACATTCCCCCCCTCCACGCTAATGATGTTAGACGTAACGGTTTTTTCAAACGATTCCGTTTATTTTTGTAGTGTATGATGAATTTAAAATTAAACATTGTTAATTAATAGATCTTTTTATTCCTTCAGAAGTGCTTTTGAATGAAAATAAAACAAAAATTTTCTAATCTGCATTGCGTAACCCCAGCTGGCACTTAAAATTCACGTCTTTGCGTTGCTCCAATTGACGTTGAAAATTTAAGCATGCTTACGGTTTCGATAACATTTTAGATTGTCACTTCTCACATATACACATCAAAATTTCCATGCGTACGAAGTCGCGGGTAAGAGCTAGTATATTTTATATTATATATATATATATATATATTGATTTGAAGCAAAAGGTAGAATTGTAGCCGAAATCAGGTTGAATTCTTAAGTTCGTTTTATTCCATCCAGGGAGGTTGCGATTAATGTACAAGAGGCGCGGACAAGGCGTGTCCGCTCACAGCGCGGCACAAGAGCAGTTTAGATTAAGAAAGTAATTATCCCTCTTCTTACATATCATCAGGTTTTGACAGGGAAAATATTTTTTCACAGTGCTTATATATACACTGAGATCACAATAGGGATTTCTTACAAGCGGAATCAGGGATCTTACAAGGGGATAAGGGAAACACAGGGATCTTTTAAAAAGTATTTGTTTATATCAGCAATTTTTAACTTTCACTCGGATCGTAGGAATCGCTGACTAAAGCATTTTACAAAACTTCTCTTGAGTTAATTAAATATAAAAAGTGGAATGGGATCAGGAAATAAGAGAACATTTTAGAATGAAGTTAATATGGGCTAAGTTAAAACAAAACTTTGGAAATTAATTAGATCTGAAATTAGAGTTTAAAATATCATAACACACACACACACACATATAAACCTGGCATCTTTGCCAACAAACTTATTCAAATTTTCCGGCTATCAAATTTTTTGATTTAAAACGCATAGTTATTTAAGATGTCACCATTTCTTATATGATATTATGAATTAAAGAAAACAATTTTATGTGAAAAAGAATAGGCCTTTGTGCATATGATCAAATTTTACAGAAAACATTAAGATATAAGAAAAACTTCAAAATATATGGAATGAAATAATAAATAATATAATACGAAAAGGAAAATAAAATCCCCCCCCCCCAAAAAATATCAAGAAAGACATTCAAAATTGCAATTAAAAGTAAAAACCGGAATTTTCAAAATAATAAATATGGTAATGAGTAAAAAATTTTTTTTCTGTTTCTTTCCTTTTTTTTTCGATTTATTCCGAGAAACAATAAGAATATTTCTTGTTTCACAACATACTACTATATTACCAAAATCAACGTTGAGTGATTTATAAAATTCAAAGTAATAGTTTGAAATCTCCATAGGAAGAATTTGATTACTTAAGTGACATTTTAAGTATTTAAGAAGAGAAATTCGTAAAAATTTTCTTGTCAGACATTTAAGCATCAGTTGAAATATTACTGGGTAAAATAACAGTGATTTCCTTATAGTTTCACGGTAGTACATCGAGATATAAGAGTACTCAAAATGCCCTCAGCATCTCAATGCTATACATGGATTAGCTGACGGAGAAATATCGCTGAAATGAAACATAAAACTAATTTTCAGTAATTACGCAGAGACATTAATATGACATTTTTGTTCCCAGAACACTCTTTATACAAAAAGGAGAGAAGTATAATGTATTCATTCAGTAAACCCTCGTGAGTCGGAACAGTTATGTTGATTGCTTCCTGTCGAAACTGCTTTGCGGATGAATGCGGATTGCTCTAGAATCGAATATTTGAACTTGAGTGGATGAATAAAAAGTATTTTAATAACAATTAAAAATTTGAACAAGATATATAAATATATATAGGGAGTGTGTGAACTACACTCTATAACAAAAAAAAAATCGACGCACCAAGAAACAATCATCCGATTGCTTTGAAATTTCGTATGCATGAGTTTTTTGACCAGATGTGCAAATGATTAAATTTTGGTGTCCAATGATTGAATAGTTTGATCTCCAGCGCATCGGAACTGCGAATCCAGCAGATGTATATAAGGAGCAGTTCTTCAACGGTTGTTAAAACTTTCGGTTTGAGTGCGATTCAGATTACCTTTCAACATCTTAAAAAATGCTTCACCGCAGGGTTCGTGATCATTACGAGCAACTGTCAGAGTTTGATAGAAGTCGTATGATTGGATTGAAAGAGGCCGGCTGGACGAATCGGAGAATCGCTCTTCATTTGAGTCGAGGCGATTCGAAGATGCTGGCAAGGATGGGTGGAAAAGGGGCAGTGTTCAGCGTCGGAATGGTAGCAGTCGACCTAGGGCCTCAACAGATCGTAAGGGCAGAGTGATTGTCCGATCAGCTGTCACAGCGCCTTCTCTATCTCATTCAACCCAAACACATAATCATTCACAGACGGTTGAGACAGCGAAATCTACGCTCGCGCCGACTGTTACGCCTCCTGCCACGGACATCTGCACACTGACAAGCCAGATTACAGTGGTGCATGGCTCGATCAGGGTGGAATGATGCCGACTGGGGACGTATAGTCTTTAGCGATGAATCCGCTTCCAATTGTGTCCTGACGATTATCGAAGACGTGTTTGAAGACACCCATGGCAGAGAGGGATCCTGCTTTCACAATTGCACGCCACACCGGCCCTCAACAAGGCATTACGGTCTGGGGTGCAATTTCCTTTTATAGCCGGATCCCTTTGGTCGTCAATAGAGGTACAGTTACTGCACAGCGGTACATCGACGACATCCTAAGAGCTGTTTTGCTACCGATCCTTTTGGAGTACCCTCGGCTGGTTTTTCAGCAGGACAATGCCACGCCACATACAGCACGTGTTGCTATGAACAGTCTGCAAGCTTGTCAAAAACTTCCTTGGCCTGCCAGATCGCTTGATATCTCTCCCAATAAGTATGTCTGGGATATGATGTGAAAACTAATGCATCTGCCACGGAATATAGATGACCTCGTTCGACAATTGGAGCGAATTTAGCAGGAAATACAACAGAAGACCATCCGAAAGCTTTATCGGTCTATGCCACGCCGTATGGCAGCTTGTATCCAGACTAGAAGCGGACCAACACCTTATTGAACTTGTTACTGCAACTCTGAATTCAATTGTTTTGAGATTTCAATCCTTTACTATTCTGTACATTGTCTTCCTATCCACCAATTTTCGACTCAATCAGACTACTCCTTCTTTGTGCGTGATTTTTTTTTTTGTTATAGAATGTAATAGTAGGAATTGAAAAATGGTCTTTTGTAAGTATAACTCTTTACTATATCAAAAGAATATTACTCTAACAAATGTCAAATGACGATTGATTTTCACGTTTACAGATTAGGACCAGTTAGACATCACCAGGTAATTTTTGATGGAATAACAAGGTTAGAGCTACATCTTCTTCATCGATAATTCAAAATTATGTATCTAAAAGTGATTTTCAACAAGTTTTTCCTTTAAAATTAAAAAACAAAAATTGCAAGATGGTTAAAAGGAATTTTTTTAAAGAAGGGGAGTCATGTCAAATGGGCATCCACCGTTATATTGACTTATTTCCTTTTGAGTTGGGTTCTGTTTTCTGAATACATTCGGGGAGGGGGGGGGAGTGATGTAACGAATATTAAATCCTAGACATTAATATAAGTATCTTTCGGGGAAGCACCGAAAAAAATTTAGAGCCCTTTTATCTAACTTCGTTCACGCAAGTTAAAACAGAACTCTGTTGCTGATTTTTCACTTCCTGATGGGCAAGAACTTTCAAATCGTGTGACTGCATGCTATCTATGACATTAACCGATTTTTTAGATAAAGGACTACATTAAAAAAAACGATTTATTGTGAAAACATTTTGAAATTGAACACTCTATTAATTTAATATTCAAGGATATTTAACTACACTATCAGGCCAAAAGTATCCGGACACCCAGTAGTATGGACTTAGAGCGTACTGAGTCACATATTAATATGATTTTGGTCCTCCTTTTGCATCAATGACAGCCTGCACACATCTGGGAAGACTTTCCATCACTTTTTAATAGATGGCTATAGGAATTAATTTCCAGGCGTCTATCAGAGTTGACGTGAGTGCTTGCAGTGAAGGTGGTCGATTAGGCTGGCTATGTAATCTGAGCTCTAATTCGTCCCAAAGGCATTCTATGGGATTTAGATCGGAGCTCTGAGAAGGCCAGTCAAGTTTTTGAATACCTATTTCATCAAACCACACCTGTGTAAACATCGATGTGTGAATGGAGCATTTATCCAGCCGGAAGCGAAATGAACTTTCCCCACATATTGTCATTGTCTAGAATGCCCACATACATCTCAGAGTTCGTGTTTTCAACCACAGGAATAAACGGACCTAGGCCAAATCACGAGAAACACCTCCATACTATTACGCTTCCACCACAAAAATTAAAAATTGACACAATGCAGCCACTAAAGAAACGTTCACCGTACACCTGCCAGGCCCAGACGTGTTCCTTCGACTACCAGACTGTAAAGCGAGATTCATCCCTCCAAAGAATAGTTTTCCACATGTCCACAGTCCAATGACGATGAGCTCTGCGCCATTGCAATCGATGCTTCGCATCCCGTGGAGTGATGTTCGCTGCACGCCCATGGAATTTCAAGTTTCTTACCTTTCGACGAACAGTCCTGCTACTAATACTAGCTCCTGATGAGCTTTGGAACTCCTGAGAAATTTCTACCAACGAGGACTTGCGATTTTGTTTCACTACCCTTTTCAGAGTTCTGCGGCTGCATTCACCATGTTTTTTTTTGGTCTACAAGTTCGGTTTTTATTTATTTACAGTTTTACTGCCTCAACATTCACTGCATAATTACATCAGTCACAGTGGATTTAGGCTTCTGTAGGATATCGCAGTTTCACGAACTGATTTCCCACAAAGGTGGCATCCCATTATACTACCACGATCAAATTCACTAAGCTCCTTTGACTTACACATTACCTCAGAAACGCATAAATACACCCTGGCAAACCACTACTAACGCCGTTATAACTTTCGATTACGCATCAAATTGCGTCACCACCAGAACTACTTTTTTAAGGGGTATCCGGAAACTTTTAGCCAGATAGTGTATTTTAGAACACTTTTTTTTTTTATTTAATATTAACATATTAGCAGTTTTCTTTATAAAATCGTTTGAATTTTGTTTTTAAGTCCATTTTTGAGGAAATTACTCTGATTTTTATATTCACATTTATAGAACGTATAAGCTTGCCGTGGTCTTTAAGCCCTCCATGTGGAGAGTAATACCACTGGAGGTACTGGTCCAGAGGTGATCGTTCTCTGAATCAGGTCTAAATTAAGATCTGTGTACGAGTGAATGAAATGCATGAATGAAGTCCACCCCGTAAAAAGGGTTATGAAGCGTTAGTAGCTAAGACGTACACTTGGCCCTGAATGGCGCTATTGAAAAACAAGAGATGCCCTCTCGACTTAAAATCGCTGATCTCGGCAGCGGGATTGTCTATAACAAATGCCATTAGAAACAATA
Organism: Argiope argentata; assembly: GCA_026289955.1. NCBI lineage: Eukaryota > Metazoa > Arthropoda > Arachnida > Araneae > Araneidae > Argiope > Argiope argentata. The sequence goes on from JAOUZG010047196.1 coordinate 6,556,836, forward strand.
ACAAGGAATCAAATGGCTAGAAATTTAGCCAAGACTAAGAATATGACAATGTTACAAAAGACGAGCAACTGATTCTTTTCAAAGTCAAAGAAAATAATATATCAAATAAACTGTTTAAATATAAAATTAAAGTATTGTATTTATGCGATATCAAAACTTTATTATTTTAAAGAAATTTATATATTGGAGAATACGGGTGAAAATAGGAAAAAAAAAAAAAAGCGTATGAGCTGTAAAGTATTAAGGAAGTTAGAAGGGTACAATGGGGCATGTAATAACTTCCTTTAAAGCAAACTGAGTCAATTTCTAAAACGAAGTATTACTATTGCTGGTATTATGAAAAAATTAATAAAAATAAACCAGAACTTCCTGATATAATGACAAACAAATAGATACATATTTTAAGCTATTACTCTGCTGATACAATTACCAAGTATTAATTCAAAAAAAAAAAAAGGTACAAGAACGCCACCGAGATACCATTCAAATTTGAAAAAACAAAAGATCCTTATGTTTTTCGCTGTACAGTCGTCAATAACAGTAAAAAAAGGAGCACCACAGTAATTTTAGTGAAAATGCGATAAAACATAAACTGGTGTCAACGGAAATGATTTTAAAGGAGAGGTTTGTTGCGATGATATTTCATAACTCCGTTAATGAGTTTGTCTATCTAAAAAATTTTCCATTACGAAAATCGAAATTTTTTAAAAATTCGATTTTGCAGGGGGGAGGGGGGTAAGTAAGTGTATCCGATTTCGCTCTGAAATTCACAGCAGAATGTTGTTAGTGAAAACTTCGCATAGAAAGAACCAACCCATTGGCGGCCGTATATTAAGTAAATTTTAGATTATTAACAGTAAGATGACTTTTTTTTTTGCTTTTAATTTTGGAGAACCAAATAACACGACAGATTTCTTTTTAATATAAGTAGGTCTTTATATTAAAAAAAAAACTTTCTTTTTCTATTTAAATATTGAAGCATTTCCATTAATTTTGAATCGATTCCAAGAAACAGGAAATATTAGACGTCAACCACGACAAGGTCGGCCACGCGCCACTACAGCAACTGATGACCGGTATATACGGTTAACAGCCCATCGATGCTACTCATCTGCAAAGACAGTTGTTCTTGGCAACAGGACGAAGGGTGTCCAGCCAAACAGTACGTAATAGGCTTCATGGAGGAGGACTCTATGCATGTAGGCCAATGGTCCGCATTCCGTTAACCCCACGTCACCGTGCGGCCCGAAGAAGATGGGCTGTTGAACATCGAGATTGGCAGCAACATGATTGGAGCCACCTGCTGTTTACAGACGAGTCCCGATTCAGTCTGGAGTGTGACACTCGACGTGTTCTGGTATGGCGGGAGAGGGGCATTCGAAATAACCCTGCATTCGTTCGTGAAAGTTCACAATACAGACAAGCTGGTTGAATGGTACGGGGTGGAATCAGCATAGGCGGACGTCCGAACCTGCATATCATTCGGAATGGCACTTTGAAGGGCCGCAGGTATGCAGACGAGATACTGCGATCTCATGTCATCCCTAACGCTGGAGCTATTGGCGATTCCTTTATTTTCCAGGATGATAATGCCCAACCGCATAGAGCTCGTCTGGTGGAGAACATGCTTGAAGCTGAAACAATACAGTGTATGGAATGGTCAGCGTGCTCTCCTGACCCGAGTCCAATCGAGCATGTTTGGGACATACTCGGACGACGGATTGCTGCAGGCCAAGGCCGCCTGTGACTGTCCCAGACTTGGAGATTGCACTTCTTGAGGAATGGAACAGTATTATCCAAAGTCTGATCGATAACCTCATCGCATCCATGGCAAACAGGTGTGCAGCAGTCTTAGCTGTTCGAGGAGACCTCACGCCCTATTAAAACTCGTACAACATGTCTATTCATAGCCTTTTTTTTTATCGTTTATATGTAACCAAATTGTTGCCCTAAATCATCTTTTCATGGTTTTTTTTCCCATATTTTCAAAGCATTAAAGCTTAATTCCACATTGTTTTATTTTTTTTCTCTGTATTGCGCATGGATACGCGTGTATTACCCATTGTATGCCAATACGTGACTGCCTCGCACGGTTTTCTTTATTTATTTTTGCTTGCTCCCCCAATTGTTTTAAGCAGTGTATTTATAATATTAGCACTCGTGGCAGACCCAAGTAAATTTTTTACAAAACTTGAATGGAAATTTGGAAGAACCTGCAATTCCCAGGTAATTGGCACAACTAAGCTAGACCATCTTTAAATATTCTACACAAAGAATAATATCTACGTTCCATCCCCTTTGTGTTCGTACCGACACGTTCAATGGATTATGTCAGTCCGTAAGTACCTAAAGCTATAATTTTAGTAATTTTCATATAGAGATTGGTTGATATGTTTAAAAAATTTTCAATTTACATTTCGCCCACCCATACAAATTTGTAAAAGTAACTGTATTTCCAAACTTGATACAACTCCTACAAAATTCGCAAACAATTTTTGAGCAGTGGTGCGCTTTAAAGGTACTGAATTCCAATATCTTGTAGAGACTGTTGGTCGAAGCATACCATTATCTTACAAAAGATTTATTCGGCATTTCTGTGAAATGCGTTTCAAAGCTTTTTATAAAGCCTACTGCACCCATTTTATTTTGGTTTGTTTAAAGATTTCTTAAGAGATCGTAGAAAAACAACCTAATACGTAACAAATAATGGAAGTCATTTCATTAAGACCCAAGGTACATTTGGGTATTTCACTTTTAGCGAACATAGGTGAAAATATATAGATATATCAGTGAATATATTAAGCAGCTTTAAACAACTGTTTTTGAAATAAAAAATACGAAATCGACTTATTTTCGGACATCAAATTTGTCCTTTCCTCTTTTGTATTCCTAAATGCAGCAGTCTGTCTCATGGGAAGAAAACTGTTTCAAAAATCGAAATTAGATTATACATGGGGGGCAGTAGAAAAGGGGCGAGTTTCCGCGATTATTACACAATACCCCTGTTTTTTTAAAATTTTCCTAATAAAATTGCGACAACTACAGTCTCACACACACGTGGAATTTGTTTAGATAAATATAAATAGTAACACTAAGATAAATATCCAGTGATGAAGCATCCGATGATAAGCTAGCTATTCCTGGCCTAGACTCATTCATACAGAACTGGAATAGTGTATAGAGCCAGAAATTTATTCTGAAATTAATCCATTCTACAACTTAATATCGAAATATTCATTGCTGATACGAATGAGTATTCTTTAAACCCTTGTCATGTAACATCAAATCGAAACACAATTTGAATACTATATTCGTAATACCTTAATATCTCTTGGAAAGAAAAAAGGAGATTTTCTTAATATCAACAAATTCTTTTTATTCAGAATAAAGTAGAAATAAAAAAAATCGCAGATTTGTAACTTAGCACAAAATAAAAACATCACATGAACACTATATGCATTGACTCGTAAGTCACTAAATTCATTTCGTATCATTTCAGTTTTTTCTCTGAAAAAAGGTTTTCTCACATACTATTGGAGCTTTAACCTTTAGTTATAAACCCCAAATTTTGGAATATTTCATTTTTATCTCACTGTGCAATAAATTGCAATATTACAAAAATAAAAAGATAGCTTTGTAAATTCAACATATATCAAGACTACAAAACAACTATCCAGGTATTTTTTCCACATTTTATATTATAAAAATGAAACGAAAATTTTGATTAATTTAAATTTTTTCAAAAGAATCTTGCATGATCAAATATATCATATCCAACTTATGTAATTAAAATTGCAATGTACATCGAATTTCAATGATCAAATACTCAAACACAAATGCATCACTGTAAATTTTGATTAATTCATTTTTTAAAGTTGTAGAACACTAACATAACAATATCAAATCTCAAATAACATTCAAGTCCTTTCACCTCGAATAGTTTACACAAGTAAAACATCTGCTCAACATTTAAAGAGCACTATCTTCAACATTAACTTCTTAGGAATAACAATTTTTTTATGCACTGGGATAACAAAAAACATGAAGTTTTACGACAATAAGTAAGTAATACCAAAGTAAATTCATTTAATAATGCTGACAAGAGGTATTTAAATTAGCATTAAATTAATACAATAAATATGCAGTCTATATGAAAACGACTTATAAACAGCAATAACTTTTCATAGTACATATATATTCCAGACATAACACTATTAAGAGGAATATAAGTTTCCACACACAATATTTATCATGCTTTTATTAAATGAACAAATATTCATATTTTTTGGTTTCAAACACCTTGTTGCATTAATCTGCTTCTTTGCTTCTGTGAAGCAATAGTACAATTAACATTCACAATACACACCAACACAAATACATACACAACACATATTACAAGACAACAATTAAAAAAATGCATCATCCACAATAGCTTTAATGCAAACACTTAGAGAAAATACACGATATATAATTTCATTGCAACACTGGAACAATAAAGAGTGTTCTGTAACAGAGCAATCGAATATCGACATATGAGTATTAGCACACTGAAAGTTGCAGTAACATGCAATGAATCATATTTGAACAATTCATTCAAAAGGAATGGCATATTTCTTGCATGCTGACCAGACATTGACAGTTAAAGAAAATTATTCATAACTGTTTTGAAACCTGATCAACTTATCACAGTTATTTTAAAGAGATGAGCCGTTTAATCTTTTACCTTAATAACAAAGGATGAATTAGATAGTTGAATCTCAAGTCTTAGTTTTTATAGTATTAGGATGAAATGCTCTTAATAAATAATTATAAAAAGTGAGCAGAACGGATAAGAAAATTAACAATAATAATTTCGATCATATAAAAAATTATTTTTGGAAGGGTTGCTAAACATTTAATTTCGGAAGTTGATTTAAATTATTTCAAAACTGTCCACTTTTGTCAGCTGTTTTTAATACATGAGTAAAATAAAACTTAAATTTTAATTCAAAAGAATTACTAAACAAGGATTTAAACATAAATCCCAAATCAATAACGGAAAAAAAAGATAGAAAAAAAAAACGGAGGTTTTACGATAGGAAAAATATGAACAGATGCATGGTAATAATGTAGCATCACAATACAACTGCACTTCACCTCCATCGTATTTCTTACTACTAATAAATTATTGAAGCCCAAAATTTCAAAGTAAATTAAATGAGCATCTAGACTACACAATGGAAAACATCATGAATGTTGTATTAGAAATGAAAAAAAAAAAAAGTACAATTGAAAGTAAATTTTAAAACTCCATATTAGTTCATCTGAAATTCTTAAACAAAAGCAAATTTATTTAAAAATAAATAACAATTTTCAATAATTAAACGATGCAAAAAAGAATGATATGTATTGAGTCTCTGCAGGAAAAATACAATAGTGGAATTAAAAGTAAAAATTACATTTCAGAGTAGAAGCACAAATTAAATATCCTTTAAAATTTCATATATTATGGAAATATTCCTTGAAAAATAGCCGAAAATTATCAAGTTGGAATATTCAAAAAATATATTAAAAAGGATTCTTTAATAAGTAAATAATTATGAATTAGATTAGTCATAAACAATCAATGATATCAGTACTACCATCATATTTTGAAAATGTACCGAATTTCTGTTAAATACTTAACTGAAATCAATTCTGGGAAAAAAAAGGGGACTAGGATGCTCTTACAATCTATAAGATAATAAAAAAAATACAAAAAGCACTAAAAAGGTTAAATTATTTAAGAAAATTCTGCTTTGCGAATAAGTAACATGATTACAAAAAAGCAAGTACGTCCAATTTAAATGAGTGCGGGGGGGGGGGGTAGTCGATAAACGACAATACACTTAACATTGAAAAAAAGGTATAATTTTTTTTTAAAAAAAAGGCGGAGTTGTAAAGCAAGTCATGTTTTCGACTAGTTACGAGCACTAAATTAAGTAAAAAAACCACGAAATAAGAAAAAGAACATATCACAGGTAAAATTTGCTAAAAAAGGAAAGGAAAAAAAATAATAAAAAGGAAAGTTCATACAGCTTTAACTTGTAAATGAAATGCCAGATAACATTTCAATTAATATGAATTTTTCAGAAATTTTAAACACAAACAGAAAATAAACAATAAATTGTCCATACAAAAACCTTGCCCGTTACAGCAAATGTATTTGTAACCTATTGCAAAATACAATTTCCGTACGTATCTCGATATCATAAAAAAGGGATATTTAGGTGTTGGACCCACAGTTCCTTTAAAAAAGAAAGCATTGCAACTAACTTTTACTACCCGATGATAGAGACCTTACCATCATCCAGATTTTCATTATTTTGTATGACGTCGTATCCAATTACATAATGATATTAAAACCTTTTATATATGAATTTAATGAAAATCAACTTAAAAAAAAATAATCATAACAGAGCAATATTAACATGACATTTCATAAATGAGAAAATAATTGAACTCAGTATATTAATAACTGAATGCTCCAAATTTCAAAAAAAGAAATATTACGAATTCTAAACAAAACTACTTTGAGCAGAAAAACAATCTAAATGAATAATATCTCATAAACGTTTAAGAGAGCATCCAGTTTGGGAAAAAGAGTATTCACACTTAGTTATCGAACATATAATTCCCCGATTTTTTCCCCTATCAGCATCTTATCACAGATATAACATTGCAGGAATCAACTTTAAAACACCCTAACCATCTTTAACACTAATTAAAGAATTGAGAATATGGGAAATTTTATATTTATGAAAAGATAAGCATATTAAGGTATCACACTGCAACATTCTTGTCAATATCAATTCAAATAATACTTCCAGCAAAAAAACTTAAAAATCAAGACAGTAGAACCCTTGAAATCATGAATAATTTATTACGACAATGCATATTACTCTTCTCTTACTTAAGATGTGTTTGACTGCATTATTTCAATCTTTTGTACTTTCTGAATGCCCCGAAATTAAAACCTAAAAAGCCAGCCAAATTGTATGCGAGGCACATCATGCCTTTTTCATTCATTAATATCTAAAAATTCAAAAGGATTTTTCCATGTGAATGCATTATGGGATGCAATTGTATTCACTTTTAAGGTCTAATTGTGGGAAATTGACAATATTTAACAATCAACTCCTATAAGATTCTACATAATGTTAAACTCAAATTAGCTCTTTTGTGCGTTATTGGCTCTTTTGTACGTTGAACCGATAATTACGGTACTTCCAATATGAAAGACGGATTAGTATCTGAAACTTATTTTTACCCTGTTTTTAGGCAAAGAAATTTTATCAATAGGAAGTGTAGAAAAAAAAATAGGGAAATATTCGGCGATTTATTTAATTCCATTAATGGAAATTGTGTTATAGCACCATTTGCTTATATCCAAATCGAAACAGATTGAAATTCCATTTTTTAATAATTTTACAACCTGCAATAAATCAATTACAAGAGTTCTACTGTGGAGCTATATAAGGATCAACTAAAAGACCCCCTAAGTTGTAAATAAGTATTTTTATTTTGTACATAGATGGAAGGAGAAAAGGAAAATTAACCCTTCTCTGAGTACTTTTTTTTTCTTTCTTTTTTTTTTTTCATTTGGAGCACTTTTTTAGGACATTTTAAAGCATTAAGTATATGCAACAATTCATTTATTTCATATTATTAATGACATCGAGATATTACAATTAAAATAAAAATTGAAACATATTCATATGTATGGGTTAATGTAATGTTGTATGAGAAAAAAATATTTTAATGGACTTAATGTCTAATATATGATTAAAGGAGTATTATAATTTAGTCTTAAGTATGGCTAAACAAGATTTTTTTTAATCGTCTACTTTTATTTTGATAACAAAATAAAAGTAGGATTTGCATGGCAATTACTATGACTGATAAATACTAAAAAACACTAAGAAGCTTCATGTTTAATTATAAAACCTTAAATCTCGTAACACCATACAGACATTCCAAATAACTTCATTATTCTTGGTTCAGTATGCACTATCTATTATTTTTGAAGCACCTGGATTATAAGATTTTCAATTTAAAATATAAATTTCTGAATATAGTCAGTGCGGTTAAACATAATAGCCGTGTTTCACATGCATTTATCATATCATTGAACTGTCATTTCTAATATGGAACTAAAATTGTACCACAAGTATAACTTTCTCATTCAGTGTTCTTTTGATGAAATTTCAGAAATTGATTTTAGCTCATTTAATAGAATGCTGTCAGACTACATTTAGTATTAACATTATAAAAAGGTTTCACAATTTTTTTAAGAGTAAAAAGGAAATTTGTGATATAGGGAAACTTAGCGATTTTTAACGAATAAAGCTCTCATATAATAATATACAAAACTGCTAATGAGCTTTAAAAACATGAGTATTTTATCCAAAAAATTCATGTACCAATAACAACCATTTGTATAGATGATAAATGAAAGGAATTTCACATAGATGTTAAGTGAAAGGAATTTCGCATAAACATGTAATATCCACATTATGAGGCACAAAATTTGTGGTACACAAAAGAAACCTCAATAGGTATCATAATCCTAATCACCGAATACATCTTTGACATGAATAAAATACTACTCTGAAGAGTAGTACTTGTATTTTACAGCAGTGAAAGACATCTTGTTCAATCCCAGTTAGTATGCATTACAAAAACTGTGATAAATATTCTATTGTCCCCTTTAATGCTATGCTAAAAAGTCTTCAAATGCAATATATTACATGCACTGACTGTTTTCTAAATTTCAGTACATAAATATTCCAGAATGTTTTGTATGTATACAATCTAAACAATCAAATATTTTCTTTACTCGCGAACCACTGGTATTCTTCATTTTGCTCTACCCAGACATTCCACCATTCATACATATAAATATATATACACTCATACAGTTACCAGCCATTTTTAATACCAGGGTATTAGTTCAGAAAAGACACACGCAAATACATAGTGCAATGTGCATATTTTTCACAGAGTATCTTCAGAGATCCAGCAAACACTTTTAGAAAAGAAAATATTATAAGTATATGTATATATAAATATATAATAAATGAACAATATAAAAAGGACTTCATAAAATTTCAATATGTATGTATGACTTGCAATCTGAACTTTGGAATGCAGCTTGACATCATTTATACGAGGACACTTAGCATGCATATTTAACATTTAACACTAAGTCCTCTTACACAGTGCAGCAAAAATACATATAAGTTTACAACTGAGCACAATTGTGAGCAGGATAGCAAACTACACAGAAGGAGCTTTCTCAGTTTTTTTTTTTTCAGTAATCAAGCTTTTACATTTCACAAAGACATCTGATATGGTCCAATAAGGGTTTGAAACACATAAAACCAGCAGCACACTCAGATTCTGGATGTTTAGAGGGTCACATTGAACGATACGGACCTTTCATCTTCAGAAACTAAAAACATATGGATAAAAATATTGGTACACAGCAACACATTTTGCAATAATTAACATTTTTTTTTAAAGACCTATGTCATAGATGCTAACTGCCTTGCATTTCCAACTTGTGGACATAAAAATGAACTAGGATACAAATAGAGAATGAATAATGTAGGCAATTTTATTCAAGAATATTTTTTGGAAAAAGCTTTGCCCCTAAAGGTGCATAATACAACGTATAGCCGAAATAGAAACTTTTAAGGTTTAAATAAATTTTTTCCACAAAAGGTTGCTAGTTAATTTTTCCATTTAGGAGCTAGAAATGTCCTATCTTATAATTTTTTCCCCAAAAAAGAAGCCAATTTTTAAAATTTTTTTAAAAAGAAATATCAATAGATGAAATATATTCATAATTCGTCAATTAGCATTACAAGTGAATTTTACGTATTTCACTAATCGATTCCATTTTGTCTTTAATGTTTAAGTGGATTAATCATATTTTAGGCAATCGGTATTGAATAGAAGTTTAAATTCGAATACTAACCTTTATCACTAACAAGTATTTTCATTTATTTATTATTTTTTCTCAGATAAGTAAAATTTTCTATGTGTTAAAATATAAGAAAATCTAAAAGCTTTTCTTTTTAAAATGATACAATGATGCTTAATGTAAACAAGTAACATTTTAAATCTCAGCTCAGAATTAACATTAATCAAGCATGATGTGATGCTCAGTAAATCACACCTGCATTAAGTACAGTAACAATTAAGATTTTAAATTCTATGCACTTTATTAAAGGTGCAAGGATTAAAAATTCATATTTGAAATTGAAGATGCTATATCTTTTAAGCTTATGATAAAGATGATTAAGTTTCTACAATGCATAAAAATTTATTAATGGAATTTCATTGCATAAGAAATATAACTTATTTTCATAACCGATTTTAAGTAGTTCTTTTAACTAAGCTTCGAATGATGCATAAATCAATTCCAATTAGGAGAGCTTTTTCTGATACAACGAATACTATAGAATACCACTTTTACAGACTTGGTTTTGTTTTAAAAACATCAATGTAACTACTTCAGAGCTATTTAAAAAAGGAAAGTAAAACTACGTTGCACGATCTTACTTGAATGACTAATGATGGACCGCCATTAACAATGTCAGGAGGTATCTGTGACAATGGGCAATTCTCTATCCCCATGATTTGCAGGCTATTACATAAAGCCAGTTCAAATGGTAGATGATGAAGACTAGGATTATCATTTATTAGAAGAGTTTCCAAGTTTTCCAGAGTTCCTATAATATTAAGGCACCAATTAACTCTTAAGACACCAAAATTTGCTAGTTAAAATATATCAATCACATCTAAGATATTAAGAACCTAAATATGATGAACTGAAGTAAGCATATTTTGTATCCTTATTTTAAATTACAAAGTTTTTTTAAAGAATAAAAATTTTCGAATTAGTTAAGAGATCTTAGCCAATAACATTGTAGATGCTCAGTTCTGTTTTGTTGAATCAAAAGCAAGTTTAAAAATTTCAAATACTGTATAAAAAATACAACTGATTGTACATGAAAGTAAAGCCTTTTTATTTGCGCATTGTAAGAAAAAGATTTGCTGATATAATGCGTCCAATAGTAAAGAAGCGAAATTAACTTTTTTTTTTTATAAGAGTGCTATAACAAAGGCTCAATTAAAACAATAATGTACTAAGTTAAGATCAAGAAGTTTTTTAAAAAGCAAACTGCAACGATTCAAGAAAAGCTTTCCGATCTCATCGAATCGCTTTCTCCCGAAATGAATTCTGCTCTTTCATTGACTATATACACAGGTAAATAAAATAATGGTTGCCTACATTTCCAATTCTACTGACAATAACTTGACTCAAGCAAACAGGATTAAAAAATTTAAAACTTTAATGGCAATCACAGCTTAGGGCACCATATTTATTAAAAAAAACAAGTTATTATAGCACAAAATAAATTATCTGCCCATTCTCTTGTGAAAATCCCTTTTTAAAAAACTATCTACAATTGCTTTAACATTCAAGCGGTTTACAATCACCAATATTTTTGCATTAAAAAAAGTGAAATTATGTTCTTTAAATAAGTACAAAGGACAATAGTTTAAACTTGCATTGTAGATATATTCCTATCAGTATTGAAAGTTAAATTATCTAAATAATTTATAAATATCAACTGAATGTTAGCAATTTTAATTTTCTATATTTAAAAAACTCGTCAATCAAACACAGAATATTAAATTTGAAAGATATTAGATTGTTACTATCAAGTAAATAAATTTTAAAAGGTTGAAGAGAGATAATTACATAAGAGTTTCACTATTCTTTACTAAACCTTTAATGAAATACATAAAAAGAAGCCATTCACTCACTGCATGACAAAAAATATTGACAAAGAATATTTTTCTAACACAGCAAATAAAATAATCTATAAATTTTATGAAAATAAATTAAGAACTATAGATAAAATATTGATTATGCTTACCAATTTCTTCTGGAAGACTGGCAAGATTATTTTCACCGACATTTAACAATGTAAGATTTGACAATCTTCCAATGGCTCTGGGGAGGCTTGTTAATTGATTACTTTGAATTATTAACTTTTGAAGCTCACATAAGTAACCTAAGAGAAAAATACTATTATGTATGAATGCATATAATAATCTTTAATAACAGTTTACAATATATATTAGAAATTACAGCTTATTTGGAAACTTTATCCCCAGATAGATTAAATAAGAATCACTCAAAAAATGTAATTTTCTTTTTCAGCATCAGACCCAACATTGCTTTCCCATGCAACATTTAAAACAAGTTAAAGATAAAATTTGGATTTTGTTAAACAGGCGTAATTTGAAGTTGAATGAATTAAAAAAGTAAATCACAATGAAAAGACTTAATTGTAATAAAATATATCAAAGAATAAAGGCATAAAACATAACAAATCACCATGAGTTAGTTCATTTTCATCAGTAATACAGTAAAAAAAAAAAACTCAGTTTGATAATGCAAATTCACTGAGATGCCAAAAAAATGCCAAGTAATGATGCTACCATTGGGACCCTAAAATCCCTAAATTGATTTAAGTACCACTCCTATAGTATTATACAAAATTTCATTTCTTATTAGTTACTTAATAAAGTTAAATTCCGCCTACAAATTCAATCCATTTATTTTAAAAAACACAATACACGCCCGAATATCTGGCCTAATTTGGTGAAAATGCAGGCCAGTTAATAAAAATAAACTCATTTGTTTGGAAACAAATACAAGACATTTGCCAAGCTAAAACTCAGATATGATACGTATTTTCTCACTTCTGAGTACTAAGCATTGTATTTATCTCAAAATACAAAATTGTGAAAGCGGCCGTGGTCCGTTTATCATAATGCATTTGCCGGAAATGTGTCGAGATAAAACAGAAGGCTCTATAATGGTAGTTTATATATTGCACTGCAAGAATTTACAAAATGAAAAAGTTAAAGGATATAAACTTTCACATTTGAGTATGAATTTTGTACACTTCACAGTGGTATACTTAAAATAACATTAAGCACACATCAAGAACGACTTATGAATCTTGTACATACTGTTATAATCAGGAACAGTGGTAACAATCTGAAGTCCATTGCACACAAGATACTACTGCTCCAATCTTGCAACAATTTGTATTTTGCACACAACATGCAAAGAGGATTGTTGCAGACACCCACTTCCAATGCTTTGGCAATATTGCCAAAGCAATATAACTTGCCTTCCTCAATGACGAAGACAACAAGGTGGGATACTCTAGTGTACTGCATTTTTTTAAAATTATTTTATATACCAATATTCACTCTGCACTGGCCACCCAATCAGACTGGCTTCACTTCATCAACCTGAAGAGTATTTTATTCTGAACTTTTATAATTTTTAAACCTTTGTTTAATTTACACCTCTTATAGCTTGTCTTATATCCTAACCTCAAAAACATCCTTCCTGATTTAAATCAATTTGATGAAGTTATTGATATTACACAATGCAACAATTATAAGCAATTCAAAGGTGACAACAGTAATTTCAATAAACAAAACCTTATTTATGTGACTCAATTTAATTTTCAAAGAGGTAAATCAATCAGATTTTATAACATTAAAAAAAAGTAGGGAAATTTTGCATAATATGCTGCATTAAAAAAGTAGGAATTTTTGCGATCTTACTAAATTTTTATTCCTTAAATTTATACTTATGTTATGCTTTACACTATTTTTATTTATTTTAGTTACAATTGTCTTATATGTTGGATACATTTATATTTTTCTTTACCATTTTTGGAAATTAGTCAATTTTAAAATTTCCAAACTGTTTTAATTGCAATATTACTTATATTTAAATTCCTCAATACTTTTATTCAATTAAAATCTCTATTTTCAGAGTTCCCACTCTTAATGAAGGAAAACACTCAAGAGCCATAAAATTCCATACATTCAATATAGAAATAAGACAGTAAATTTAAATAAAATATTTTCACTATTTCTCAAATGATTTATTGTTATCTCGCTTGCTACTTTTAAATGTTTAAATGAAGAGCACTCAGAAATTAAATTTTCAGCTCAACATGAATAACAAAATTACCACATTCAAAATATAGTTAAAACAAAATTTGTTGAAAAAAGTTAATTTCTTAATATTTTTACTTGTGATCAATGCTTGGCAATTTAAAGAAAATGTAAGAGGAAGATATAAGTTTTAATAAAGTTCTATTTACTTTTTAAAATAATGAATTGGAAGCAATGCATCATAAAATTATTTTGAATTATACTGTAGAAGCTTCAATTCCTAAAACTGCTCGCTACCGCTATATACTGAAAATATCTATAATTTACATTCTCAACCAGTTAGATCAGATTTCTGCAGCTTCAAAATAGTCTTTTTAATATTCATGTTTTTCGATTTTAAACCAATTTATCTACAGAGTGTTTCATTTTCTTATGCATCTCACCATTTCGAGATAGCAGATCTCACTAGTTTAATTTGATCTATTTAGAATGTACATTTTTCTGCAGAGACAAATTTTTATAATTTCACAAAATTCTCTATTCAATAGCACTTTTTTTACCAAATTTTTGTTATAACACTTCCTCAATTCGCTTTTCCAAACTCAACAGTTTTACTTGAGAAAAGTTCCCTTTCACATATGATCTGGTCATGGGTTTATAATATCAGAATATTTACTTGCCTCGGTTTTTGATAAGGTATTTTACTTTATCAATACTTTGAAAAAACTTGTGAATTCAATTTTTGGACATTTCAAACCCTAATGAATTGCAAGCCATGTCATTCAATAAATTCTTAATTTCTATGAACCTTCTCATTCCCAAGATCATACTTCAGAACATTAGAAAGCACAAGTTTCTCTTTCAAAGAAAAAAAAATCCTTGTCTTTATCCCCCACAAAATATAATAGCCTCAGTTCTTAATGGGTCAATATACAAAAGAGGACCCCCTCCCCTTAACTGATGTTATTAAACGTATGCTAGGGCACATTTGAAAATTCCCAGCAATCCACCCAGTCCAGAGGGTGAACAGTTTTAATGATCAGAAAAAGATCCTGGGTATTAAAGCTACCTCTCCAAATCTCTGGAATGTATGTAGAAAAGGAAATTATCTAAAATTTTAAAAATAAAAATACATTTAAACCCTGACATTGAAGTTTCAAATTTATAGACTGTTTTTCATATTCATTTCTTCCAAGGAAGCAGCATTCCAATAACAGTCAATTTAAATAAAATACCTTGAGACATCTAAGATTTTCGAATGGAATTCTCAAAGCAAAATCCTAGTCAAATTAGTTCTCAAATAAAAAAAGAGAGGGGGGAAAGAATATACGTTTTGTCTATTCTTCCAAGACCCATTAAAAATTCAAAGTTTCCCCGAATCTCAAGTAGTAGGGGCGAGAATCAAGTTTTGAAAGCCGACTTAGGAAGCTCTGGTGACAGAAGGATGACAATGATACGGAATATAAGATTGTGAAAGAATTTCCTGGCCGTATTCATGCTCTGCTGATATGTGAACAACTATGATTTAAAGCTAACATTTTTTTTCTTCAATGTGCTAATCAATCAGGTTTTATGGTTGTGGCACTACTATAGATCGCATTTTGCAATAATATTTGTCATAAGAGGCTTCCCATTTGCTGCCGAGCCTAGAAATTTAAAATAATTGGTCTAAAACATTAAGCATTAACTTCTAAAATTCAATAACACTAGAGCTAATAAACCACAATTTTATGCAGGAATTAGAATGCATGAACTATTTAATGATATACTTAGTTCTCTAGACAAATTTAGGAGAAGGTTAATTTGACTTTCAAAGGGGTGAAAATTAACATTTATGAGCAGATTAGTTCAAAGTTTGTATCTACATGTAAATGAAAATTGAAAAAAAGTCAGCTTGAAAAAACTGTTAATATCTGATAATAAACTAATAATTTGATCTTCAATATTATCTATTTTAAAAAGGGGGAATTAAAATTGACCTTTAGTTTTTCTAACAAAATCTATATCAACCATGAGGCGTCATAACAAGGGAAATTAAAACAAAACGCAAATGAAAAGAAAAAAAAATACAAAAACAGGATGTACATACCAATATCATTTGGGATGCTTTCAAGTTTATTTTCTTCAAGATCAAGGACTCTCAGCTTTTTAAGATTACCAATTGTTGATGGTAGACGTTTAAGCAAATTATTGCTCAAAATGAGAACTTCAAGTGACTGTAGCAACTGAATATCATCAGGAATTTTTGTTAATTGGTTAGTACCCAAATTTAACTCGACCATGTTCGTCCAAGTTCCAATATCTGCAACACAAAAGTTAAATATTCAAAACAAAAGGAATAAACAATTCATTTAAACTTCCTAATAGACTCCAACATAAAAATATCCCCTCTATTAGAGCCAAAAAATGATCATGCCAATGTACCAATAAAAATTCTCTAAATTGAATCTAACGTTATTTTAAATAATTTATGATAGCTTTTGTCTTAGCAATTTTGGTCTAAAGTGACAATAACTTTTAGAGATTATGGTCAACAGAAAATGATTTCTGCATTATTTTATAAAACCTTGCACATAAAATAAATATAATAATGAAGTCAATGGACAGAGCAGAGAAACTCATGAAAATATAAGCTATTAACAAAAACCTTTCTTCCTTGTAAGAAGGCAATTAACAATTCCGATGGCTAGAACAATAAAATTCCAATAAGTTTTACCATAATAGCTGGAATATCGAAAATCATTCTTTCAACAATCAAACATCATTTTAGGGAGATTCAGATGTTAGACAGTTGCCAGTCTATGGGATAATTGTATATATTGTCCCTGGATGTGAATGGTAAATAACATGTAAATACAATAACTAAAAATATGAATAAATTCATTTTTTTTATTGTGAAATAAAGATTTTTAATGAAAATCTTTATAAAATAAAGCACATATTTTATAAACCAGCTATAAATGAAAAAAAAATTGAATAGAGGAATTGAAAACTGAATAGTTTGAAGAAAGTGAAAAGATGTTCAAGTAAAATTGAATTAAGTAACACTTTTAGCCAACTAATTTGGACCAAAGTTTGTAATTTTGTTGAGCAGATGACATATCAAATTTCCTTTTTGTAATATATTACATTTTTGAATTATGTTTACACAAACATCACCAGGCATAATTTAATTACCTCTATTTTGCTAATTTGCCAATGGATTAAGAAAAAAGTTTTTCAAAGAAATCGGATAAATTTGATTTTGTAGTTTCAGTTGTCTGAAACATTTATTTTTATCCACATTTAGAAATTCATTTTTAAAAAATTATATTATAACCTTTATTATTATGCTAACTATTTTATAATATAACCATTCAAAACTCTTATTCAGTCTTAGTTCAGCACAGACAACCACAGTAATTGTCATAATATATATCTTGAGTATCTAGATTCAACAGAAACAGATTGAAAACCAATAACTTACCCAAAGGTAAGGAAGATATTTTGTTTTCTTTCATGTTCAACTTGTTCAAATTTTTTGCACGTGAAAAAATCCCAAAGGGTATTTTGCTGATCTGATTATGTTCCAAATTTACTGTCTGAAAATATATAAAGTTTAATTATAAAACAATTTCATGCAACCACAATAAAAAGCAGATACTTAATGACATATTTAACTCACATATACACTACAAAACTGAGAAGGTCCACCAACAGGATATGATGTAAAGCAGTTTCGGGATAAGGTTAGACTTGTCAAATTTGAAAGACTGGACAGCAATCCTTCCTACAAAATTAGGAACATTTATTAGAACATATATTATATTATATAACCTAAAAAAGAATGATTTAAAATTCTCTAAAGAAATTAAAGATAGACAAAGCAGAATGGCAAAAATAAATAACCAAATTTCAAAAAATCATGAATAATGAATGGTCAATTCTTTTCCTGATACATTCATTCTTTAGAAGTAGAGGACAGGTAAAATAATGCTGAGTATTATGATATGGCAATACAAAATGAAGCCAAAATTACAGAAACGAAGAGAATTTTAGTGTTCAGAAGTATTCTCATTTTAATTCAGGAAGACAAATATAAAACACTAATTTATTTTTCGAAATAACTTAATTGCAAAAATTAAGGCTTTGAAAAATGTTGAATACAATGCATAGTAAATCTTTTAACAGTGGATATCACTTTTAATGGTCAATTTCATATGGCACAAAATTCGGCTTCTAGACATGATCAGAATATAACCTTTATAAATAGATAATTAACTCTTTGGAAAGGCACAGAAAGTAACCCCCTTTAAATTCACTACAATCTATTCCTTGTGCTTTCATAACCTGAATTTTATGAAATGAACAGCAATACGTTGTAAATGATACACAAATATGTTCATAAACAATTGTATTTATCAGAGTTCTGCTCAAATCAAAGGAAGAAATTCTCTATGCTTTCCCCGTACATGAATTCAACACACGAGAAAATGTAAAAATAGCATTCATATGCTTATTATAATGTAATATGATATTAAAAGGTGAAAAAGGAATTAAAGGAAAAACAAAACATTTGAAATAACATATTGAAAATTGCTATTTACATTTTAAAAAAAGTTTGTTTATTATCTAAAATTTTGCAAGTTAAAATTTATATAATGAAGGGGGGAAGAGTAGTGATATATTACCTCTCATGCTCTTTAATTGTAAGTTACACAAAATTAAAAATTTGGATGAAATGAAAAACTAAACATTTTTGTTACAATTACTTAAGAGAAACCATTTCAAAGAGAAAGCACTTAATTTATTAATTTTTGCCTATTCATGCATTTGGGGACCAATTTCTGCAGATTTTTCATCTATCCCTTCCATGGAACTAATCCTTTAACAAATATTTTTGTATGGTTTAGTCAATTTTTTAAAAACTATTTCACATTAAGTGAAAAAATCACACATTAAGTGATACATTTTTGAATCCATTCAAGGACGAATGTAACGCAAAAAGTTCCAATGCCTATAAAAATTCAGCTTCACATAATTGTTCTTTAAGTAAAAAGTTTGAAATCAGCTTATTTTCGGGCATTAAATATGACGTATTCGGAATATTCCTTTCATTTCTTTAGAATATAAAGTCCACTGTTAATTATTACTTTTTAAAACTGAAACGCAATTTTGTTTCGCTTTTTTAGCGTGATTATTAACTGCCTGTTTTAACATTATTTAGGCTTATTGTCTTACAAAGTAAGCAACAAATGGATTTTGAGGGATTTCTCGAACCCTTTCAGCAAAATAAATTTTTATCCTTGCAATTTATATTAAATACGGATTTTGAGCAGCTCACTGTTTAAAAAATTCTATGATCTACACTGAATAAGCTTTCAAGTTCTCGAGTGATAAACCATTCAATAAATTCAACTGTGAGTGACTAATTCCACCGCGATGCAGCAGCAGTTACTATATTTCTATTCAGACCGGAGAAACGCATTCACACAGTTAGAGAAGTCTCACGCATGCTCAATAGTTGCAATTCAGGAATCTAAGGATAAAGAACAACTCTCTCAGAAATAGAAACTGGATTGATCTATACAGAAAAAGGGGGAAGAAAAGGTGCGAGTTTTCGCCTTACACAATCGTGAAGTGAATGGCATCTTTTGATTTTGGACGCAATGGCTGCGATCTTTTATTTTTGCAATCTTTCAAGAACGGCATTTTTTTTTAAATAGGGGAAAATAATTAAGAAAAAATTCCCTGCATTTTCTCGGCTTTCGAGGTGGCGTGGCAACGCCGATGTATTTCTTAGATTTAATTTTTTTCTTCACTACGATTAGCACATATGGGATAGCACACAATAAATATGAAATAAATGGAAATCTGTTCAAAATTAAAAGTTTCAATGCAAATACTTCTATAAAAATGTGAAATGAATAAAATTTTCAAGATAGAAAAAAAATTGAATCACAACAATAGAGCAATCCAATGTCTATTGCAGTCTGCATAATTTGGCAGGGTAAAACTGGGAAATGCAACATATCAATATTTTCATTAAATCAAAATCAATATTTTTTTATCAATATCATTATTATATCAATATCGCCTGGAAGATGTTTCGAAAGCTTAAAATAAATAAAACAAAAAATTTGGTTGAATTGTAAACATACCCGAAATAAAAAATATTTCCTTTATTTTACAGAAACAAAAATTTATTGCTGAAATCTTTCAGTATTAAGAACAGAAAACAATTTCAAAATGGCATGCCTAAAGCAATTATTTCAATATATATATATATATATATATATATATAAATAAAATACGGCAGTATTTATCAAAATAATTCTGTACAAAAAACAAAAGAAGGCAACAAAATTAAATATTAAAATTTTCATCAAATTTTGTACTATTTGTTTGATAGGTGGGGTTTTACAAAAATGTGAATGATTGAAATTCCAAATAAACAGAAATTGAAGAATCGAAACTGAAAAATATATATATATGAATTTACTGCATCAAAATTAACCGTAAAATGATTCTTGGTCCATGATATCGATAAACGGACTTTTTTTAATGTGTGTGATAAATCAAAAATACTCAACCCTATACAAAAGTCAAAGGCTGAACAGGGAGAAGCAACCACTATATGTCCACCCAAATGTTTAGCTAAATATTTTACAATCCAAATTATTAATCTTTAAGGAGAAAGTAATTATGCAAACCAATTTTATCACGAGTAATCACAGTCAGTGCTATTCATGTTAATGAAAATCTTTAAAACTTTCTATATTTATGAATGAAAATGAAAAGGTAATCGAGCAGTACTTACAGGTAATTCTGCTATGTTATTATTTTCGACATTGAATTCCATCATATTTACACACTGACTAAGAGATTTTGGAATTTCAGATAACTGGTTGTACCTACGAAGAAAACATCAATTACATCAAAATATTAAGGTATCTAATCCTGTTGTACATTATAGAAAGAGCATTCGCAGATTACAATCTCAATTCTATGAAAAAACGGTCAAATTTCTTCTTGTTAATTAGTCTGAAATCTGTCACAGCTGCATAATACAAAAAAGTTTATGAAATTAAAAGGGGAAAATTTAGATGTCAAACATAAAAGTTTAGATTGAATGCAGAATTCCCTTGACAAATATTGCATCTAATTTTAAAAATATTTTAAAGTAATAACCAAAAGATACTAATTAAAATACCAACCTTAAACCGAGACGGGTAAGATTTACCAACTTTCCCAAAGTTTCAGGAATGTCTGCTAATTCATTGTGATGAACATCTAATGTTGACAATTGTGTGCAATTTCCAATTTCTGAAAATATATTATGATTATGTATTGTAATATAATTATTTTAAGTGTATATTTTCATGTATCATTAAAAAAAATGAAACCTTTACTCATTGTTTAGTCTTGGAAAGGTATTTTGAGTAATTTTAGTTGAATGAAAATTTAAGAAGTCTTAGGTTCATGCACAGTAAGTAACTCACCAGGAGGCAAATGCTTCAAATGATTATTAGATGCTTCAAACGTTACCAGCTGAGTTAACCTCCCAATACCAGCAGGCAGGAACTGAATTTTATTTTCACGCAGACTCAACATAGTGAGATTCTACAAAATAGCAAGATTTGTAATAATTGTGGCATAACTAAATCAAAATAAATGGTAAAAATAAAAAGTGACTTACAGTCAGATTTGAAATTTCTTCTCCAACATAACGCACTCTGTTAAACCTCAAGTATAAAGTGACTAAAGATGTAAGTTTATACACCACTTCAGGTATCTGCGAACAGAAATGTTTTAAAATTATATAAGATTGGTGTTATTTAGCTCTGAAAATCTGCTTTAAAATATTGAGGCATTACTCTACACAAAAATAGAAAATTTTAAAATAAACTCAAAGTAAGAATATTCATATTAAACAAGTAAATTAAAACAATTTAAAAGCATAGTCAGAAGGATGATTGTTCAGAAGCTTAAAAGCACTCATTAAAAAATTCAGCAGCTAAGAATGATTCTTCGCCACATTAGTGGAATATATGCTTGTGAGTCAATTAAAATCATTTTAATTATCTAAAAATGAACACAATTTATTCAGAAAGTATTTCAGATAAATAAAGTTATACATTAAGTCTACCATAATCTCCAGCAATACAAAAATGCCTTCAATTTGAAAATCCTGTCCATACTTTTGAGCCATGTTTTTGCTCAGGAGAGGAGGGTTATGGATAGGGTGTATTTATATCTAAATTAATGAAATCATTGGTATATCACTAATTGGCATATGTATGCAATGTTGGGGTATTAATGAAAATTTTCACCTGGACTCGCCATTAAATTCTCATTATTAACAAGTTCCTCTAAAAATTATCAGTTCACTGAAAATACATTTCATTTCAAACAAAACAATTACAACAATTTAACAAAAAACAACATTCCCCACATGCGAATTTATATTTAACATTGTATTACAATTTATAAAATCACTTATTTCTCCCTCTTTCATTACGCATAATTTTAAGTGAAATATTCATTATTTTTCAGAACATCAAAACATAATTAAAGTCATTCAAGAGAACAATCTCGATAATACCTTTCTCTTAAATTATGACAAAAATTTTGAAAATAATAAAATACTATTACATTCTGGAAAAAAAATTTCCTATAGAAGAAGTTTAAAAAATTAATAAAGAAGCAATTTTAAAAACTTCATGGACATATGTTGTAAGATTTTCAAAGAATAATACAATGCTATAAAATAAAGACTACTTTGGATACTTGATTATCCTAAAAGAAAAAAAAATTGAAGACACTTGAATTCAGAATCCAGCTGATGTGTAAAATGAAGGAATACAAAAAAATTGATTTTTAAAATTTTATTTTTTGCAAAATAACTTTATAACCTCTAGAGTGTCCTTTGTTGCACTTAATACATTTGGCCAGTCAGCGATTCCCTTCCTGCAGAAATTACAACAAAAAATCGCACAGAGATGGATCAAAAGTGTTAGGTGCATGAGGCAAGGAATTTATTACATTGTGTAAGAAAAACCATTACACTGAGATGTCTGCAAGACTAAGTACTTTGTGTTGATGGAAAAACTCATGTACTATAAATTCTTTCATACATATAGTACATATTTTTTTTAGAACCTCCGCATAAAAAAAGTTGATGAGTAACCTGCTCTGGTGGAGTGGACTCTATATAATTTATCCTTAACATTAAGCCCTATAGTTTTGTTGTTTTTCTAAAATTGATAAGTTTTTTTTCAATTCCTACTATTAGCTCACACTCCCCCCCATATATATATATCTTGTACAAATTTTCAATCGTTTATCAAATACTGTTTATTCATCCAATAAACTTCAGGTAAATTTTTTTGAACTTGTATGGAATGGCATTTGATGTTAATACAGTTTTTTCTTAAATTAGTTTTTAATTAATAAAAAATTAATGAATTAACTTTCTCGCCAAAAATCTTCATTTCCCCGCCGCCAAATAAGTCAAGAATTTAGTTTGTTTCCCCCTACACTAATGAGGTTTGGCTAACATGTTTTCGGCCGATTATTTTAAACGATTCTGTTTATTTTCATAATGCTTGATGCATTTACAATCAAACATTGTTAATTAATCAATTTTTCCAACTCATTTTGAAGTACTTTCGAATTAAAATAACGCAGAATATAAAAAATTAGAAATTTCTTATCTGTATTACATCCCCAACTTATGCAGAAAGATAACGCATTTTGCGTTGCCACAATTTTTTTTAAATCCTCACTTGGCGTTCAAAATTCAATGATAGTATAATATTTTGATTAATTATTAATTGTATTTGTTATCGTTAGGCTGGGATACTCTGGTTGGAATGGCATTGGATTGCCATCCCTTGGGCTGCGAGTTCGAACACTATGTATAGAAAGGAGAATGGAAAATTGCCAAGAAATTCGCTTTCTATTTTGCCACTTAAAATTGTGACTGTCAATTTCTACACATATTTATATTAATTGTCATTATTTAATAAAGAGTAGATAAAATAAAATTTCTTAGTTAACCTAAATAGGAATTGATTTTAAAAGAAATGTTTTCTGTATTAATTGTTTAAAATGAGACAACAGAGAGGGTTCCCTTTAGCTTGACTGTTTAATTTGAGGGTTATAACCATTTTATGACCTAACACTACAAATGCTAATAAAAACACAGTCTGTTTAGAGTTGGTCTTTCATAACATAGCATGCTTCAATCAATACTTTACCGATCAATCAAAAAATAAGCACAAATCTGAAAATGATTCTCCTTTCTGCCATTTCAATTAAAATTTGTTAATCAAGATCCAAAACAATTCAGCAATTCCATCACAAATTCAGTTTTATGTCTTCAAGCTCAATTGTTTTCCACATATTCATCTCTTCCAGCAGTGGAAGAAAATTCCAAATGATATGCCATTTTTACAAAAAGAAAACTTTTATAATTTAGTTTCTCCATCGGTATTTTTAATATAATTTCTGCTGCTCTTTTTCCCAAAAAGGAAACAAAAGTTTAGAATTCATTTAACTCAATTATCTTTAAAAAATGCAGAGAAAGCAAAACAATTTTGGCAGGAAAAATTCCTTACAGATACAGGCAATAGCATATGCATATCAGAACTCAAAAGCAATATACACTTAATGGGGGGGGAGGAGACTACTACATAAACTTCTGTCATTTAAGCA
This sequence comes from Argiope argentata, assembly GCA_026289955.1. Classification (NCBI taxonomy): domain Eukaryota; kingdom Metazoa; phylum Arthropoda; class Arachnida; order Araneae; family Araneidae; genus Argiope; species Argiope argentata. Next base: position 6,581,559 of record JAOUZG010047196.1, read on the forward strand.
GCATTCTGAAAACTTTTAGGTACCTCCAGGTAGACACCAAAAGAAAATTGTGAAGTTTCAGAAGAAAATGCATTCTTTCTAGGCTTGTAAGTGAAATGTAACTATCCTTTAAGAGAAAAATTGAAATGTAATCATCCCATAAAAGGTAATGAATGGACTAAATATTAAACTCAAGACAGAAGCTATTAGAAGCAAGTGATATCTTAGAACAATTTTAACCATAGTCAATATGCAGTGTAATAAAAATCAATATTTAATACCAAAGTCATGCTTTTATACTACTTTGCTATAGCCCTAAAATGAATTAAAACAGATTACACTATTTGTCAGTGGTGTAACTGATCAAACTTTCTACATAAAGCTTACTTCAACCATAATTATAGGACAAATTCATTGCAAATGTGTTTTTTTTTTTCAAAACTTAAGTTTAATTACTTACAAAGAAAATCAAGTTTTTAAATAAAATTTGAATGAATTACATTAAATGGATTAATAAAGCATAGATTAAATTATCATTATCGTGTATCTTTACTACTTACAGCTTCAAAAAAATGTAAATACTAATAAATCATTACAAATCCTTTCATTATACATATAAAAAATATTCATTAACTTTTCACAATTTTAATTGTATAAATTTTAATATGGAACATACAATGATAATTATAATTACTAACCTCATTGAGCTTATTGTGCCTTAGATCTAGTACTTTCAAAGACTTTAAGTTTACAAGGGTATCAGGTAAACTAGTCAATGAATTTTCACTCAGAGCCAATGTTCTCAAATTAACCAGACAACCAATTTCAGCTGGCAATGAAGTTAGTTTGTTGCCATACAAATAAAACTCAGTCAGATGAGTTAAATCTCGTACTGATGATGGAAGAACACTTATCTAAAAAAGGAAACAAATCAATGAACATACAATTTATTTTCTGCAAAAAGAGAATAATTTCATATTTTTATCTTTACTTACATTAGATTTACTTAAATCCAATCTTGTTGCACCTTCTTCCTTACATCGTAAAAATTCTTTGGCAACATCCTATAAAGATAAAATTTTATTAATGAACATTTTAGCAATTATCCATGATAAAAACATACAGCTGCAATTCAAACAAGACTTGCATAACATTTGATTAAAAAAAAGTAAGATGCAAAAATTGAAAGCCAGCCCAAGATTGAGTAAATTTTATTCAAAACATTTAGAATTCTTTTAAAAAAAGGTGTTTCCCTAAAGTCTTTAAAATTGGAAAAAATATAGGAGCTATAAATACATTCTTTATTCAATTAATTTAAAATCTTAATGCCAAGTTAATCACTTGGCAAAAATATTAATACTGCCTTCATACTTCAATAATGCCCAGCTCAAGATCATTTAAGGATATTTTAAATGTTCTACAAACTAAGTTTATTTTATTGACTAAAAGAACTATGAGCTTTAGTTTTCTATAAAATTAATTATAATTTAAAAAATTGCAACATTTTCCAAATTTTTAAATGTATAAATATGCAAATTGTGGATTTGTTCTCTTTGCATCAAAAGATGGTAGTTTGAATGAGGACATTTACCCCAATCAGAACCAATGAGTTAATAGATATTTTTAGTAGATTTAACAATCCAAAATGACAGAAATCGCAAATTATAGTTTCTAGGCACATGAATCATTTTCTGGAGACTGGAAATCCATGAAGAGCAGGTTAATGTCAGAAGAGAATACATAGTACTAAATTATGACTGCCAGAAAATACTGAAATATGAAATTTGCCTTCAATAATACATCAGCAAAAGGAACCAAAGTTTCAATTACCAAAGCAAATAATTATAGGCTTACATAATTGCCAACGTGTGGAATGTTTTTATTAATAAGCAAGATACCATGCAGCCAATGGAAAGTGTACAAAACAATTTAAGTAGAAGTGAATGTGGAAATGCTCTTCATTGTACATATCAACCTGATAATAAGCATATATCATTTGGAGGGAATACAAAACTAATTTATTCAACTGCAGCAGCCTGCAAATTGCGTATTTGAGCTCTAGAGCGAGCGTGTTGCAAGAGTTTCAACTCAACTTAATGTACAGCTCAACTTCCCTCGAGATCTCCTTTTTTAAAATAATAAAAATAAGACCTTCGGAAGAATAACTGTCTCGCCATCATATGCTGCAAACTCCTTAAGATTTTAATGAACTTGTATTCATAAAATTCTATTTTAATTTTATACTTTGTAAATAAATATCTTTAAAAATACTACTCGTATACGTGGCGACCCGGCGTTGAATAGCCGATGAGGTAGAAATTTAAATCCGTTTAACACATCGTTATCTACCTCTCCGCTGGTGTAAAGGATGCTTGCTGACATTTCTGGAGATGACTCATCGACTTCGGCGGTGCAGGTTGCCTACGTCACCCTTCATCTACCACCTTTTTGGAGAAGTAATGGTCGCTTGTGGATAGTTCAATGCGACAATGAGCTTTTCAATACAGTGGGATCTCAAGCGACGATACGAAATTTTCGGCGCTAGTGGCTAACATAGAAGCTGAGACACTGGAGAATATTGCGGACATTGTTTTGAATCCACTGGTAACGGACAAATACAAAACTCTTTCAACTCGCCTGATTTCGGAGTTCAGAGTCTGATCAGCAAAAGATCAAGAAACTGCTGTGTGACCTCCAGTTGGGTGACGAGAAACCGGGTTTTTTTTTTTTTTTTTTTTTTTTTTTTTTTGCGGAAAATGCCTTGACTGGCTGGAACTCAACTGAAGGATGACTTTCTAGAGCTTGTGGCTGCAGCGTATGCCTCAAGTCCAAACAGCTTTTGTCAGAATTATCCGAGCTGCTGGATAAGCTGGCTATTATAGCCGACAAAATGGCTAAGGTCGTGTCCCCTACATCGGTGAGTGCTACATATTGTCTGAGCCGCCAGTCCCATCAACAGTTGACATCCTTGCCAAAAAGCTCGAAGAGCTATCTAGGGGCCACAGATTTTATCGGCATCCATCCCGCAGCCGCTCTCACTCAAGATCCCGCGGGCAAAACCAAGGTAACCTATGGTTTTATAACCACTTTCGATATGGTGATCGAGCCAGGTACTATTAACCACTTTGTAATTACTCAAAAAACTCGACCATCCCGTCACAGTAGCTGGTTTGACGGAGTTCACCAACAAAGCCAGCAGACTGTTTATTAATGATCGCAAGAGTGGACTAAAATATTTGGTGGGCTCAAGAAGTGAAATATCAGTTTTGCCACAACCAAAACACAACAAGCTGTCCCCAAAGGCAAACTTTTCTCTATTTGATGCTAATAATTCCAAGATCCCAGTGAATGGATTTGTAAATAAGTAATTGGATTTAGGTCTACGAAAGCCTTTTAAGTGGACATTTGCACTCGCTGATGTGGCAACTCCAATCATAGGTGCAGACTTTCTAACTCATTTCAACTTGTTGGTCGACCTTAAACGTAAGAAGTTGATTAACCAACAAACCTCTATGCACACATTTGGTACAGTGGGTCCTGCAAGTCAGCCCTCTGTTCTCAACCTTTGCACATCTGTGGATTTTAACAGCATTCGGGCAGATTTCCACGACGTTACAAATCCCTCGACTATTGGAAAAATGACTACATACGACACAGTCCACCACATTATCACTAAAGGTCCACCAATAACAGCAACGCCGAGACGCCTCCCTCCAAAGCTTCATGATGCTTGTGAAGGCTAAGTTTGAGTTTCTACTTGAGCAGGAAATTATACGCCCTTCCAAAAGTCCATGGAAATCGCCACGTCATGTTGTCCCGAAGTCTGATTCAACTATGCGCCCAATAGGAGACTACAGACGACTCAATGTCATAACAAAATTTGATAGCTATCCAATTCCACATCTGTATGAGTTTGCTCAGGCACTCCATGGGAAGAATATCTTCTCAAAGCTGAATATCTTTAAGGCCTTCCATCAGATATCGGTAGCAGAAGCAAACATTCCAAAACTGCTGTTCCGACGCCATGGGGACTGTACGAATAAACAAGACTTTGTTTAGAGTTGGTGAATGCCCAACAGACCCTTATGCGCTTCATGCACGAGGGCTAAGAGAATTACCCTTCTGTTATGTTTACCTCGGTGACATCCTATGTTTCTTTGTTAACCTCGAGGAACACAAAGCTCATTAGCGTGCCATCCAACAAAGCCTTCAAACATATGGCCTCAAGCTGAACATTTCTAAATGTGAATTTGGTGTATCAGAAATAACATTTCCGGGACATCTGGTGACTCGAAGGTTTGAAACCCTTACCGGCGAGTGTCAATGATGCTTTACAGTACGGGTTACCAGAAACTGTCTCTGCTTTGAAGAAGTTTTTGGGTTTCATAAATTTCTATAGGTGGTTTATCCCTCACGCTGTCAAACATCAATTCCTGCTGCACGAGTTTCTGAAGAGTTCTCGTTGAAAGAAAGACTCAAAATAAACTGGACTCCTGACGCACTCGAAAAGTGTAAACAAACACTAGCTGAAACACCACTGCTTGCTCACCCCTCACCATCTTCTCCGCTGGTTCTTCGTATTGATGGTTCTGACTATGCCAGTGGTGGCACTCTGCATCAAGTTGTGATCTCAGAGTTACAACCCCTGGGTTTCTTCTCGAGGAAACTCAGCACAGAGGAGGTAAAGTATAGTATTTACGACAGAGAACTACTGGCAGCATTTTCCCCAGTCAAGCACTTTCGGCATATGTTAGAGGGTCCTACTTTCACCATTTACACCGATCATAAGCCTTTGACGTCCGCGTTCACCAGAAAGCTGATAGTGTTCACCCCGACAAGCTCGCCAATTTTATTTCTTGTCACAACTTACCTCAGATATCCAATAAGTTCCGGGGGAGGGCAAAACATTCCTGCCGATATCACGTCAAGGATCTCCTCTATATGTCTGCCTAGTTCTATCGATTACGACGCTATTGCCGAGTCCCAAAAGTCAAATCCAGATTTAACTTCCCTTTTAACTTCTGGCATGTCTCTGCAGTTGAAGCATGTGAAATTACTTGACCGTGACTTCAAAATAATGTGTGACCTTTCTACTGGTACAACACCTCCCTAAATCCCACGCACACACAGTGTTTTCTGCTCTACATGGTTTGGCACATCCAGGTATTCGACGCACCGTATATTTATTGAAAAGTTTTGTTTAGCCGTCGATTTCTTCTGATGTCGCTAAGTGGTCATAACACTGCATAGCTTGCCAAAAATCCAAGATCTACTGTCACACAAAATTTCCATTGTCAGCATTTAAGGAGACTTCTCGACGGTTCGACCATATTCACATTGACCTAGTTGGCCCACTTCCTCCATCCAATGGCTACACCTACTGTATGACGAGATGGCCTCAAGCCCAGCCCCTAAAAGACATCGCAGCAGAGACTGTTGCTGAAGCGTTTTGCACCTGCTGGGTATCTCGGTATGGATTTCCTGCTACTGTAAACACTATCAGAGTCGACAGTTTGAGGCTTCTCTGTTCAGGGAACTCGCAAAATCCCTTGGAATATACCGATCAAGAACGACCAGTTATCTTCAATCCAAAGGCATGATCTAAGAGTTTCATTGCCCCCTCGAAGCTGCAATTAAATACCATGCAACTGAGTGCTGGGTCGAGGTTCAGCCATCAATCTTTCTTGGTTTTCGAGCATCTCTGAAGGAAGACATTGGTTGTACACCAGGTAACCTGGTGTTTGGGAAGACTAATTCTTCCAGGAGAGTTCCTTCATAGAGGTCGCACCAACTACCAGCCCATTGACTTTTTGGGTAAACTCCAGGCTCACATGAATTTCTTACGACCCCAGTTACCAAAGCACCATGGTAGATGCTCAACGTTTCCTCTCCACAACATTGCATGTTTTTCTAAGGTGAGACTTAGTCAGGAAATCTCTCCAGCAGCCCTATGGTGGACCATTTCCTGTCCGGTGTCGGAACACCAAGACTTTCAAATTGGACACAAGAAGAAAATCTGTGTCGGTGTCTGTGGATAGGGTAAAGCCCGCGTTCATTTCAAACACCGAGGAAGGTCTGGAGCGACTACCTCTATCGTGACAGTTAACTGCTTAAGCCACAACCCAACCAACAACAGCCACTAAGCAGAAGCCATCAACTGAGACTAACCCCCCCCCCGATCATGACGGACTGTCCATTTCCCGAGTCGATATCCTTGACACTGGGAGGGGAGTGTGCAGCGGCTAGTAAATTGTGTACTTGAGCTTCAGAGCGTGCGTATTGCAGAATAGCTTCAACTCAACTTAAAGTACAGCTCAACTTCACTCGATATCACCTTTTTAATAATAATACCTTCGGAAGAATAGCGCTGTCTCGTCATCATATGCTGCATCATACATAACACCTGATTTTAATGTACTTGTATTCATAAAATTCTATTTTAATTTTATACCATCTTTTGGTGTAAATAAATCTAAAAATACTACTCGTATACAACATCTAAGTGAGAGTTTCAAAATTGTAAAAGGTAGATCGATTGCTTTGCTCTATATTTATCAATGATAGCAATTACTTTCATATCATTAGAAATGAATATATAGATAACTGTGGTACAAGGATGAAATCCTTGATTATCTTTTATGCAGAACATACAAAAGCCTTATAAAAGTTAATCAGTAGATGTCTCTTTTAACAACAAAGGAATCATTAGAATGGTTTGGTCAGCACAAATGCAACATAATATATTAGGTACATGAGCTGCTTGGTACTTATAGCCCCCTTCCTCAAATGGTTCAAATGCTAGGAAGAACTTTTCTGAGTAGGGAAGGAGACGTTATTTGAGTTTAATATTTTGAGACCCTTCATAGTTGACAGATGCTCAATACTATTATTACCTACAGCCTCAAATAAAAGCTACATCTTTCAATTACTTTACAATAATTGCTGCTTATAATGATCACATCAGTACATAAGGATCCTAATAGCATTAAATGACTGCCACCAATAACTGAATTGGGAAAATTCCACCACAATTTATATCCCAGCTATCTGTAGTCCATTTCATATAAAGCGATTTAAAAAACTTATTTGTTGCTAGTCAACAATTATTCCTTACAAGTTTCTCATATATTCTTTGATTTGTAAGGCATTTTAAAAATTTATTAAATGGTACTGCACATGTTTCAAAATATCAAGAGCTTGTTCATGTTGGTGTTAATTTGAGGGCTAGTTAGGGACTTAGTGGTGCTAGTTGAGGACCTAATTAAAATAATCATTGCTGGGTCTTGTTTATAAACAACTTGTCAAGTTATCAAACCTGTAAGTGAAACAATAACTCTTCACACTTTTTCTAGAATACCTTCAGAGAAAGACTTTCATCTAATGAATCATAGAAGACTCCATGAGTAAAACAGTTTGATTGTGCCAGCTGATACCTATATTTTCCCATTTTTTAAAATGATGAGATCGTTTCTGCTGAAGAATTCTCAATCCAGGTTTAGTGCTAAATTTTTTTAAAAATTATATTATCCGACCACCAACTGGGGTGTCACACTCTTTCAGGACCTTTTCATCATTGTAACACTAATAATCAATGTTTTCATTTGCTTTAACTCACTTCAATATGGCTTAATATTACAAAGAGACTTCGGAAAGTAATAATCAATTTAGAACAGTCTGTACAAATAAATGCAAAACCGATCCCTACCCACTGACTGGATGACCTTCAAATAAGGAATAGTGAACAATCTCTACTCCGAAATTCTTGGCAAAGCTGAATGGCATTAATGGGAAAAATGACCACACATTCTCTTAAAGTAGAATGAGGAATTCCTTGAATACCCCCTGATCAATAATGAATATGAAAAGAAAGTCAATTCTCTACTTCAAATCTAAAAATATTAAACACAGTGATCATGCTAAAAACATTTGTGCATATTTAAGTTAGTTACCTTGGCATCAGAGGCTCTTAATATTATATAATAAAGAGTAACATTAACTACATATTTACAGTGCTTACAGCATTAATTTTAGTAAGATACACAAACATTCTTGTTAAAGTAAAAAGAATTAACAGATTTCATTGTTTTTCCAATTAAAGGATAATCTTTCAACTATCACAAATTTTCTTTTGACAAATATTAATAAAAACTAATTTTTAGCAATTCATATTGAATTAATAGAACAATACTTTACAAGCTGGGCATTAATATACAGGGTAAGTCAAAATGAATATAGCGATTACAAACGGCTATAACTATTTAATGAAAAAATATTTATCGATAAGATTTACACAGAATGTAGAAGAATCTTCAAAATTTTATATACAGAAGTCATAGATGTTCTATGTGACTTCCCTTGGTCACACGGACAACATCTAATCGGTATTCCATTTCACGAAATTTTCATTTTGTGGAATGTTTAACTCCCTACTACCTTCGTACGTCGATTTCCGTGGGCTTTGTTGATACGTTTCGCGAATTTTTTCAACGTTTTCCGATGAAACACGTGGCCTTCCGCTACTTTTTCCTTTGCACAAACATCCTGTTTCCTCAAACATCCGATGCCATCTGCGTATGTTGTTCGCATTTGGAGGTTCTTCATTGTACCGCTGACGAAATTTTCTCTGCACTGTAATAACAGAACGGCAACTGTGAAATTCCAACACAGAGAATGCTTTCTGTACGGGACTAGCCATTTCCACTAATGAGACGCCGCGCTGAACAGGTTTCTTGTCGTCGCGAAGTTCGATTTCGCGCATGCGCAGGCTTCCGCTTGGCTGCACGTGCGCTTTACGTTAATAAATTTTGAAGTTCCGTCTACATTCTGTGTAAATCTTATCGATATATCTTTTTTCATTAAATAGTTATAGCCGTTTGTAATCGCTATATTCATTTTGACTTACCCTGTATACACACACACACACGAGTGCTCGATTTAATGAATTTAATCAATTAATCAAAAACAAAACCTAATTACCATTTTTTTAAAATTTGAACTATAAACATAGTTTACTAAAAAATAATTGCTTCAAGAGTTGATAGACCCCATTTACTTAATTCCACATTCTGGATCATTCTTTTGATTTTTGTAGAATTTTCTATTACAAACTTAAAATGTCACAACAAGGTTCTTTTAAATGACAAATGCATTAGAACTTTTGATTTTTGGGTTTATTATATAAATCAGCCAAATTATTTTTAAACCTACACTAAAATACATCCTTCTATGAAATTAGATAGAAATAAGAGATGTGAAATAAAACAAGAAGTAATCTGTTAATCTATTTGTTAATGGAGGAGTGGAGGAGCACATAAATTCAATTTATTACTTCACTTAAGAACAATAAAGTTTTGAAATAGTCTGAAGAAAAAAAGTCATGGCTATTTATATCCTCATAGAAGCAGTTTAAAATTTCAGCAATTCTAGTATACCATAGTAGGCAAACCATATTGTGAATGCTTCATTAAAAATATGTACAAATTAGAAATTGCTAGCAAAGTTTAATAAACTATTTTAATGGTTTATTTAAAACATCTGGCAACATTTAGAATTTGATTTCATTCTATATGAAAATAAATTTTTAATGAGACAAGAAAAGGAATTATCAATTGTCCATATTGCATAATTAAGTAAAGAATAAGCAATAAATTTTACTTCCACAATGCAATTTCTATTATAAAAACCTTTCAAAAGCTGCCAAAGATTTTAAATACTTATGTAAGAAACAAAACATGGCAAAATGTTTAAAGAGTAGAAAATACATTGCGGATGAATCATTCTGGTAGCTCATCCACTCTAAACTTCAATAAATTGATCAAATTAAAATTGATCATAACTGACTGTTACTTGGCAATTAAAAGGCATTACTTCACAAGTTCATATAATGAAAAAAAAGCTGAATTGTAGTGTATGATAATGAAGGCCTTGAACCATGATAATGTCCCTTCTTATAATGTCCTTATTTAAATTTTTAACCAAGCATTCATTAAACAGAAATTCATCTCACAAGCTTTATATTAACTAAATATCATGTCCCTCTCCCAAAAAAAGTCTTATGGTCACAAATCTGAGACTAATGAAACAAAATTTTAAAGACTTTTATAATCCCCCAAGAGATTTTATAAAAATGACTCTAAACATACTCCTAGGAATGAAAAAAGTACATTGCAGTTAGAAGAAATTATTTTGAAGTAATAAATATTGACCTACTTTTGTTTTATGATATTTCCAATACATTTTGAACAAAGTATATTTAAAAGCATAAAATTTTAAAATTCCTTACAAATTTAATAGATATTTCTGAAATAAGCATTAAATGTTTGTGTTTAAATTTTATCAAAGTGAGTGATGGCAGGATACCAATTTCAGGAAGTTTAACTCGGCATAATCTATCGCAATAAACTTATTTTCATATCATAAAAAAAGTCTTATTACCAAATCAGCCTGGATAGAACCCTTTTTCTTTGAAGTCCTCTTGGCTTTATTTGTTCCTGGATGAGTGACTGTCACTTGCTTCGGGCGAGCAGAAAAATCCCCACTCTTCTCATCTCTTCCTAAAGAACCTGAGCTCAATTTCTTTTCCTAAAGTTAAAGAAAATATAAACTTATGACAATATGCAACTACACATGATAACTCCAAAAAACCTAGAATTTTTCTAGATATTAAATAAAAACAAATAATACCTATTGTTTATATTTACAAACCAAGATTAAAAAAATGAATTTCATAGAGTTAAAAAAACAATATAGAATAGAATGAGTTAATTTCTCCAAATAAGAAAGACCAACATCTATTAACACAATTTAAATATGTGATAAATTTCACCTGGCCACGCATTCCAACGGTGTATGGAACAATATTCCTTATGAACACCCCTTTTATTACAAATTTCAATCTTAACAGAAGCATTTACTTTCCGACAGAAGCCGAGTCAATTTATATATGTAGATATAAGAAATAAAGAAAAATAACTTTTTTCACAAATTAAATTTTTAACTTTTTACTTCCAAGTAAAAAATGCATTAAAGCAGTTATTGTCACCATTAATTTAAACTTTTTTTTTAAAAGCAAAGATGCAATCATAAATATGCAACAAAAAATCCATAAAACGTAATCTCATTACGTTTACATTTCCTTACAATCCATTAAAATTCTACAGCATGAGATATTCATTCTTTCAGTTATGATATTAATTTAATATATCAGATAAATCTTAAAAGAATACAAAAAATTATTTAAATATCAACTCCAGAGAAAACCAAATGAAAGGCATGAAGAGTAACTGAACAAAAACATTAATTATTATAGGCATTGTAATTCAAGTAAAATAAAACTCCATTACGACTACCAGGGATTGTTTAACACCTTGACTGCAATGGGAGTCACAGGTGACTGTATGCCTGTATAAACTATATTGTAAAAAATTCAGCATGGCAGTCAACATGTTTAACAGATACAAGGTCATCATAGTACCAACCAACTTCTCATTACTGAAGGAGAACCCTTGAAAAATATCATTTGTATCATAAAAAGCTCATTTAACACAAATAGTTCATAGTTAAAAACTTGTTTTCACGTTATAATTAATATATTTTAATTGCCATTCAGTTCATTTAATTTCTAATATGAAGTAAAGATAAAATTCAGTGCTAAGTTTTTATTGGAACACTTTTTATATTTAAAAATGGCAGCACAAGAAAGTTGTAAAACAGTAGGAAAGGAATGACTAGATCCAATCCCAAATATTTCTAATGCATTAATATAAAAATCAGGTTAGAAGAGTAGTCTAAATTTATGTAATTATCAGAAAATAACAGTACTTCAAATATATACATTCTAGAAAAACAATATTAAAAATCCCTCCCTATACTTTTTCTAAAATTTATTCACTCTTAATCATAGAGGAAAAAAGAATAAAACTTCAACTTCATTTATATAGTTAGTTTAAGGATATTTAAGTTTTTACCGTTATTCTATATTACAAATGCATTTTGTTTTTTACAATTGTGAATTTGATTTATTTAAGTTACTTTTAATTGAGATTTATTTCTGTTTATAATAGAACTTGGAGTCTTTTCCTTTCATAAATATAAGAAAATATTTCAACTGAATAGAAGGAAAGATCAGTATTTCCAGGTTAACACTCGTTAATATAACATCTGCTTCTTACTTATCAAGTTTGTCTTTGTTATAAAATGGCCTACTGCTTTCTTGTCATACAACACAAAAAGAGATGACAGGTTGAATAAAAGAAGATGGGGAAAAATACTGCAGGAGATGGGAGAGTTTTCCCAATTCTACTGTATCTAAGGTAGAAAAACAAGACCAATCTAAAGCGAATTAGCAGATAGATTACAAACAGATGAAAGCTGGCACAGACCAAATAAATTATACAAGAACAGCAAAGACTTTCATACTTCATATATTTACTATTTTATTATTTAAAGTTATAAAAATTACATATAAGCGAAAATTTAGAAATCAAGGAATCTACAATTTCTACTGTATCAAAATAATTTTCACAGCCTTAAAATAAGCATATTTAATTTCTAAAAAAAATAAGGAAACTTTTTTTCTAAAAAGATAACAATTTCATGAATGAAACAAAGGGCCAAAAGCAGCAAGAAATAATTATATTACACACATATATACATACATATACAGAGAGAGAGAGAAAATATAAAATATACTTAAGCTTACAAAGAACACGAATCTAAAAACCTTTTCATATGAAACAATTTAAAATATTTTTCTATAAAATCATATAACACCAACACATTATTCAGAACTTATTAAAAACACAATAGAAAGTTTCTTATATTTTTCACTGCAATACCTACACAATTTTCCTGTAACTGTTTGTAAATATTTGATAACTCTTAATCTTAAACAGGCATTATAAAAAATATCAACTACAGAATACATTTTATATACATATATATATATATATATATATATACATATATATATATATATATATATATATATATATATATACACACACACATGCATACATACATACACAGATAAATAATAAACCCATTATGAATAAAAATAAAATCTATAATTATTTGGCTAAAAAGGAATCAGGAATCATGTTTATTTACATTTGATGATATTTTCAATCTATTCTATCTTGAATATTTATCAAAAGTCATTAAAACAATTCGTACACACACAAAAAAAGTAAAACTTCAAACTATCAGCAGAATAAAATAATAAAATACACATACACTAATAGAGGCTCATATTACATTTTAGAAGAATTTAATATATAATGAATCAGAAAATATTCTTAGAATATAAATCTAAAAAACAACAAAAGCCTGATTTAGCAAAACTATGGCAACAAATATAACTATTCCTCAACGAGTCATAAAAATAGTTTGATTTAACTTAACATGAACCACAAATACATCTGAAAGAATATAATCATTCTGCTTGATATACAAACTAAATATGTTATTTGAAACGATTAGTTATTAATGTGGAAAGTTATTTGATCTTTAGCAGAATTTTAAAGAATGCCAGAAAAATATAAGAATTCAACTAGTTTATTATATACATATACTTATGTTTAACAGTCTTCCAAAAATTTAAACCTTTAATATTTCAAATTGATTTTGTCATTAAACTATAAATCCGTAAGTATTTCTAAACACTTTAATCCCACAAAAAACAATAATGAACGACATAAACCAGAAGAAAAAAAAAAAAAAAAAAAAGCAGTTAATCAAATCATTTCCTAAAATATTCCTGTAAAATAAAAATTATAAGGCTGATGAAAGAAAGATTTTAAAATTTATTTTTACTAATAACGAATAACAGAAGGATAGAATTGTAACACAACCACCTGAATTAATACTTAACCTTTCAAGATAAATAAAACTTAAGAAATTCTAACACGAGTATTTTGATGATCATAAATCATGTGTATTTTATAGATATAATTAATATAAATGCAGGACAATAATTATTTTTCAAAAGAATAAAAGAACAGAACTTTTTAAAATCTTAATTGGCAAAATGTGATAATGGAAAATAACAATGCTTGAAACTGTATTGCTATTTATTCTAACATACATAATGAAAAATTCAGAATATTCAAATAATTCCAAGACAACAATCTGCAAGTATTTTAATAATGGCAATGTGTTTCAGTTTTGAAAAATTCTGTACCTTTTTAAATAGTTAATATGAAAGTTAATCTTTTGAATATTAAAAATACATTGGAATACTTTTGCAAATTTATTTAGTTCAAATGCTAAGAGAACTAAAATTCATCCAGTATATACATCTAGTATTAGTTAATTATCATAAGGGTCAAAAAATCAGAATTCATCAACTGCCTGTTTAGGACTTACCTTAGCCTAATATAGACAGCATTTTGCTTAAATACCTACCTTGGACTAAAAATCTTTAATTTCCCACACACACACAAATTCTCTTAGGATGTCAAAAGAAAAAGGAGGACTTTATATGAAAGAAAATATATCTTATACAAAAACTCTTTAAAATTTTAAATATTTAAATAGGAAAAAATTAAGATTTTCATTAAAAGACAATTTTATTTAAAATTATTTTACAATAGTAAACTTTTTTTAGTAAACCCTTTAACTAAATTCTATATAACTCGCAGTAAATGTAAGATCCTACTTCATCGAAGCTCAACACACAGGAGATTATGTCAATAATATCATGTCTGTACTAAATTACTCAGACTATCTTGCATATGAATGACAAGTGCAAAAGGATCCATATGCATCCATTTTATAAGTCAAACAAAAGTTCAAACCTCCTACACTCTCAATCTAAAATAACAATTTTAAAAGGCCTCCTCAAAACCTTTAGAAAATGAAGACAAGAATAATTATTTTCACAACTGAAAAGATAGTAAAATGAAGAAGTCTAAAACTCCTTTCCAACAACAACAAAACTTAAAAAGAAAATTTGGAACACATTCACAGCTGGACTAGTAGCGTTATACCGAGAAAATTTATCCACGAGCCAAGATCTTAATGAAGATAATAACTTTCAAACAGATGAATTTAAACATGGATAGGAATGTGAAAACTTGCAGTATTTTAGATTCTCTACTTCCTTTTATGAACCAAATTAAATTGATTATTGAAACATAAATCTGAATACATTCAGAATGAGAAAAATGCAAGTCCTCAAAAAAGAAACTGAAGAAAAATAATTATTTGAAATATTGAGGTCTATTATATAAGTAATATACAAGGGAAGAAATTATTAATTACTTTTTAAGGTAACAATTTCCAATACAAAAAAAAATCCATAAAGCTTTAACATTTTCTCTCAAGTTCAAATTCCTATTTCATATAATATTGGTTTGGAGTAGAAGCTAATATCTAGAAAAAAATGGTATAAGCTTATTGCAGAGGAATGACCCAACTGAATTTCTTATATTCAGTCATAATATTGTTATATATATCAAATATTTTCAATAAAAAAATTAAAATTTAAACAGTATGAAACAGAAATAATAGCTTTTCATAAAATATATAAAGTAAATTTTTCAAAAAAAAAAAAAAAATTTAAAATATATTTTTTAATATTATGTTAGATATATTAAATATGATTTTAAAAATGTTATAAAAAGTAATTTTACTTTACATGTTGATTATTATAGAATATATATTTAGTCAATAAATGAACTTATTTAATTTAAAGACTTAAAAGTAGTAAACAATTTGTATTTTACATAATACTTAGAAACATCTCTCACTAAGCTCCTAGCAAATTCCAGATAATTAAATGAAACTTAATTGAAGTTGTTATATTCCTATATCAATAAATAAATAAAAAGAATAAACCTGCAAATTTATTATATGATTAATAATGAAACTAATCAAATAATAAACTAACATAAATAAAATTATATAGTTAAAATACTCTTGTGTTATAATATTCTGAAGGAAATAAAATGAGTCTTTTGAAAATCAGATAACAAATATTAATATAAACATAAAAAGTAAACTTAAATTCTATTAACATCTTGGCAAATTGTTAATCTCAATACTTAATATTAAACTATAGAACACTGGACATAAACAAAAATTATACAAAAATTATAATAATATTGATCATATAAAACTTGAAGTAGCAACATGTCAATGACACAACATATACTAAATAAAGTCAAAACTAATGGATAAAAATTGAAATTTCCTTTCAAAAGCCATTTTCTCCTTTAAGGCTACAGATTTCTACTGATTCTTTTTAATTTCATCATTTGGATTTTTTTTTAAAGGATGATTTAGTCAGGAGTCATTTCAGTAAGCAGAAATCAAAATACATTATGAAATTACTTTTTTTTAATTCTGTATTTTTCTTACCGTTTGTTAGAAAAACTTTTTTTAGAAAAAAAAATTATAATACAGATTTATTCTGAAAGTATAAAAGTCACAAATGAAATAATTTGAAGACAAAACATTTAAATTTACATTGGTTAATATAACTTAACTAATAAATTTATATTCTGCTCAAAAGATTAACTGAAATAATGTGATAACCTAATACATATTAACTAATATAGGCATGATGAAAATAAAATGAAATTGATTTTTTTTTATATATGGAGACCCACAAAATGTATACACTTAAATTGTAATATTAGAAAACAATGGAATAGTACGTCATAATATTCGAATTCAAAATAATAATATTAGCTAATTTTTATTGAAAAAAGACGTAAAAAACTATTGGCTATAGAAGTAAATTTTATTATGTAATCCATGCGAATCAGAATTAATGTTTATGTATTATTATTTTATTACAAAATGACTGTACGATTATTATTTTTTTTAGAAATATAAAATTTTTCAAAACATTAAAGATAACATTCCTCAAAAATATTTCTACTAAAACCAAACAGCTTATACAACAAAAATGTATGTCAACAATCAACTATATGCGTAATTCTCCCCGGCGTCAAGAATTGCTTTTGTATTTTGTACCCCTCAATTTCAGAAGTGTAGTAATGTTTATACTTGCTGCGACCAATAGAAATTGCTTCAGAAATTACTTCTGATAAAAGACACGCCTGATATTTACCTAAACAAAACAAACAGTCTGCTGCTGAGGGGAAGATATCTGAACATTTCTAACGTTTTAATTTTTAATAGTATTTTCTTACTTTGCCAGCTTCTTTAGAGCTTGAAATCGTCGATTGTTCTAGCTGATTACACAGCAATGATTCACTGGAATCATGAGACATGTTTGTTCTGCCTACTAGAGTGGAGCATGTAGAGTTTGATCTTGATCCTTGATTAGCCGTGCTAGTATTTTCACCATCAGGGGTATTAGGACTAAGATTAGGGCTAACAGAACCAAACGCGGCTGTATTGCCAGAGCTTGTGGCGGCAGCCGAACTGCTGCAGTCGCCGCGATAATCAGCAAGTCTTTCTGCGGCAATAGAAGAACTGGTAGAACTCTCTGAACGAGACTTAAGAGATTTCCGCATACTTTGGAAATCTATAATATTAGTAAAGTTCAGAGCTTCAGATTAAATTATATCTCATTGATTATCTCATACATTTATGCATATATAACGATCCCAAATCAAAACAACTAAGTGCGATGCTGCATCAGCTTCTTCTCTGTCATAATCAAAGCGTCAGGTGGCTTAGCAAGTAATTCAAAAGCAATTACTAATATTCAGTTAATGAGACGCAGTTCATCAGTTTTTATTTAAATATATATAAGAAGAAAAATTGTTACCAGTTGTTTCAGATTTATGAAATGAAAGAAATATCATCTAAAATCAAAATGTTAAATAGCATATTAGAACTAAATTAAAAAATGACGCCCAAGGTAAATTTAAATACAAGTTAAATTATCGTTGTCGAATATTACATAACATATTCATTAAATCACATAGGATTGATATATATGTATATAATTAACATCGCTTGTGTTCAGAATGTTCCGAAGACTATAATCTAAATATTTTAAGTTTTCTAAAAATCGCTCAGGGATGGTACAAAACAGTTTTAGGACAATGATTTAGGCATGATCAATACGCGTAAAAAAGTAAGAAAGCTTATTGTAATACAGTAGCTTTAATTGGTTCGCCAGTTTCGATTCGTAATTATAGCTATATGCATTGCTGAATTCATGTCATTCAATCATGGAGCTTAGGAATGTATAGCTGAAGTCTTCACAAATTAAATTAGTCTGCCGCGGAAAAAAATATTAACTTTCGGAAAAAAAATATCACATTACACTAAAGTAATCTATTAAAAATTCTCAATGTCTTTCCAAACAAATTATTACCTGGCTTTCGCGAGGTTGCAGCTGTGAAGTAAGCATGACGGTACAACAAGCGTGTCCATTTTAGATAAGTTTGAATGTTCTTATATTTTTCATTTTAACGAAATACGGGGGATTTGAATATTTCGAAGAACCAAATGCATTTATAGAAAAAATATTTTTGAAGGCCTGCTTTTTAATACAATATGCTCTATAGAATTTCAATATTTTCATGATACGGTGCATTCAGAATAACGGACAGCATCGTAGAAATGTTGTACCCTGTCTGGTGTTAACAGAATATTTTCTAATTTTGTATTTCTACTCATCTCAGCAAAGGTGCTTGTCTATCTGTCAAGTCAAATTCTCTTAATATATGGTCATAAAATTATAGGTTTCATTATGGAAAGGAATGTATTAAAAAAGTACTCAACATGGTATATTCAATGAATTCAAGTGATACGATATCAAGTCATCCTTATTCCGATGCAGTAAGAGTCTATATTTTGGCAGTAGTTACACTGGACCTGATTAATTTGCTCTATCATCTTAAAGCAGAGATGAAAAAGATTCTAGAGAAAATTGCTAGATCTGGTTTTTGAAGGCGAAGAATCTTTTTAAGAACGTACGGAGTATATTTTTGTTTGATCTCCAAATACTTGAACGCTGTGGCCCAACAAGTAAACTTGAAACCAATTTTTGAAATGCTTATTCATAAAAGAAAATTTATTGAATCATAGAAAAATGATTTTAAGCTTTATCTTCATATTATGGCCAAAATGATATGTTGTTTCCAAGATAACTGCCACTCTTTGATATGGACATTTACACAGAGAATCATCAAAAAGATTATACAAACTTCTTGGAGAAGTTAGGTTGATCTAAAGGACTCGGAATTGAAGCAACGCTGGGTCAGAAATGATTACTAGACACGACAAATTGAGTTATGTAGACGATAGATTTAACTTCAGCTTTCTATAGCAATATCCAATGATCATGCATCCAAGATCCAATGAACAAAGTAGGATCATTGCTATGATACTACAAGTGGTATCGGCAGGCCTAAAATTTAAATCCAAAATAAAGGAATCAAGTGTGTACCTTATCACTGTTCACGTGAAAAATTTTCCTTATCCCTAATATTTATGGCCGTATTTTGATCGATGATGTCATCAAGATTTTATTATTTTTGGAATTAAAAGGAAAAAATGTTCCTTTCACTCGCTCGTTCTCTTTCCTTTATGGTTGGTGGGGAAATGTATTTGTAGCGAGCTTCTTCAATTAAGACTTTAATTGCCATCGAAACATCACTGCACCATTGAAGTACATGGTACGGGTTGGGTCAAATGTGAATGTCTTAAATATGAGCTGTGCATTCTAGATTTAATTTTCGTTTGCTGACATCAACTATAACATCATTAACATTGAATTTATTTACAGAATGCTGAAATGAATAGTCTTTGTGCATGTACGCACGTGTATTACTATTTACCGTTTCTGGCAAGCATTTCCGATCAATCCTTGTTATGCGATTCCGAATAGTCTGTGCATATCGCATCTATTCTAGTAATTTCTAACCCTAGAGCTGAGATACTCTGTATTTGCAAGATATGTATAATATGAACAAAACAAAGGAGCAGAATTTGAAAAATGTAAAGCCTATGTGAACTTCCCTATTTAGCGGACATGCAAATTTTCGACTGATACTTTAAGTGGTCTGGCTATTTTGCAATCATTGATAAATGAAAATATTTGAGGACACTAATCGCAAGCTTGGTGGCAGTAAAAAGACACAGAGGATGGATAGACTTTCAACACACTTGGGATGGAATTTAAAAATTTGTTGTTCTGATTTTTACAAGTCTTGGTCAGTATTCAGGAGTCAGATACTCAAGAATTGAACGAGAGAATTATTTGCAGCAAATAATGTTAACAGTATGTCCTAAAAATTCCACGTTTCATTTCAAAAAGCAATGACGTTTGTGGTAATTCAAGAATGAAATGTCACAGTCATAAAAGGTGCTTTTGATATTCAATAGAATAGAACTCGGGAATTTTCATACCCCCGAATTAAAAAATGAATCATTATAATCATTGAATCTAGGGGATAGTGCAATAAAGATGTGCTTTTAAGCATATCCATTGGCTCTACAACACTTTTCCAGTAAATTTGCATCAAAGTAATTCAAAGATACAGTATTTTTTTAACATGTATCTTTTTCCATTGCCTGTGTTTGATGGATAGAACGTGAATAAGCATTAAGTGCACAAAATGGGAATCAGGATCTTTATACAAAACTTTCAAGTCCTGTATTATATTGAAAACATTTATGTGCAATTGATGGAGAGCATATGAAGCATAGCTATCTAAAAATTGATAGTTCTTTTACATACTCCATTCGTAGTGAAATTCAACTGCTCTATAGTCATTTTTTGTTGGTACATTGAAAACGGAACGACTTTAAATGAGCAAAGCGGGTTAGCAGATCACGAAAACCTATGTTAAATGAAATAATATTTGAAGAAATTATATACATTATATCTTAAGAAAAATTCCTGGTTAATCAAAAAAAAAAATGGATAGTTATAATAATCTTGAGCAAACTCACCTGAAAAATCATAGCGTGCAAGAAAGATTATAAAGGTGGAGATTGTTTAATTGTGAAGTTTTGGAGACTATCAACTTTTTATTCGTCTTAATAGGCATTTGTACTAAACGTATATTTCATAAAAACAAGGGGGAGGGGGGCTATAAAAATATTCTGTCCTCACACTACTGTAAAAATATAGTAATAAAAGTTCTCTCTCTATATATATGCCATAAGCGATTGTGATAGCATAAGATATCTTTTTAATTATTGAAAAAGGAAGTTCATTTAGAATTTAAAGAAACAAGCGTGTTATCTTCCCAATAATTAAAACTTTTTAAAACCCAAATGAGATTCTTGAAACTATATTGGAGATAGGCTGCCATTTTCTCGTATCATTGCATGTTTATTCGACATTTATCTAAGAAATATTATTTCTAAATAATATTCGTTACAAATGTTATATCAAAACATTTAATAAGAATAGTTACGTGGCTTTGCTTCTTCCAGTTGAAGCAACTATCCACCAGCATTAACAAATGAGACACTGGCTTGGCAACATCCATCCACACCATATACCATTAGAATAAATGAAAAGATGAGATGCATGCTTAATTAATCCACTTATTCGAAATATCCTGTAGCAATTAAGACTATCTTTGCTATAACTGCAAGAAAAAAATTAACGAAAAAATAGTTTATATTATGCAAAGCATTAACAAAAAGGGCGTAATTTCTAGGTTTCTAGAGGAAGAGTTGAAACGTTTGAAGAATTAGCAGAGATCCAATGCAATTAAATGCAGGCGGCTATTACAGTGAGTTAATTGGAAAGTGATAATTTTTGCAGTTTACTTTTTCTTCCTAATCAACTTTGTTAAGGATTTCATTTTCAAGGCGACTAAATGTTTCTCCTCTCAGTTATTCCCTTTTCAAAGCAATTGTGTGTGTGACTTTCTTCATTATGAAATTCATTAAGTGGAATTTAAGAGAAAATATGGCTCAACATTTCGCCTTTCTACATATATCTGAATTCTAAGTTTTATAGATTTTCATCACCCGGAGAACCATTTCCATAACTCAATCGAAATTTCTTTTATTAGCATATACAAGATCTGTCTGATGTCAGATTACGAGCGTTCTTAAGAGAATCTGGTAAAATCATTCGAGCAAGAATTCTTCAAAACACTAATACAAATATTGTTGCAATTGCAGTCTTTTTACAACGACTTAATATTTATCATTTATTATGTTCCTCGAACCCTTAACATCGAAAATACGACTTTCTTGATCCTTTGCTCATTTTTCGGACTTATCTTCAATACTAATTGTAGGATTGATTCAAATAGAGCCACTTAAATTAATTAACAATTACCGGAACAATTTCTTTACTTGATTGCATTATTTTCTCTGCGTCAATTTTGTATGAAGCTGAATACTATATTTTGAAACTGAAATTTGAAAGTAAGAATTCCATTATAACTACATAGATGAAAAAAATTATCAGGAAAAATCGAAACGATTTGAATTAAGCTATAAAGCATTCTAAATTTTTATATACAATTATTATAAATTTCTTAGTATTTAAAATTCCAGAAGTAATTAAACATTACATTCAAGTTGTTAGATTACTGAATAGTAGTTATCCCCTTGGTGGTGTATCGCAAATAAAATTTCCAGAAACTGAAGAAAATACTTTGAAAAAAAAACATGCGTTGCCTTTCGAAATTGTACTGGATGGAACCCGAAGCGAATACTCAACACGACTTCTATATCATTAAAAAGAGGCGCATCCCAATTACTGAAATAGTGTGAATAAAAATTTACATCTTTCGAAAGTATTATTTGATGATAAATAAAGTATATAATCATTCACAGCAAGGAATAAATTTTTGAAACACCCACCTTTGTAAATTATCAATATTTAGCGAAATCTCTTTGGCGAAGAAATCTTTTTGCCGATTTTATCCATTATTACGATGCATAAATCAACACTTCGAATGTTTTTAGATTTAAACAAATGCCTGTTTGTAACTTTCCTATTCACCTTTAAAAAGTTATATAGGTTATACAAAAAGCAAATTCCATTCCAGCTTATCGATTTAAAGCATATGATGTAGACCTAATGAAAACCAACCCTATTTTTTAAGGAATTTTTTCATTATCATAAATCTCAGTTATTGGAAATATTCAAAAATTATTCCAGTTCCAAAACCAAATAAGGATTAAAGGAAAATTAATTCCTACAGGTATGGCCGACCACCAGCGGGATGGGATTGCAAGTGAATGCATCCAGCACAATGAAATGAAGATGCCCCCGAGACCAACATTAGTTACTTATTTTCTATTTTTTACATATATATTTAAAAATAAAGCTGTTACATTTATTACTTTTTAAATTTCAGTTTTATTTCACTTGTTTTATTGAACTCATCAGTAATGGTTAAAAGATAGGTTAATGCAGTTCTTGACTAACACTATATTTTGCAATATATTCAAAAACTGTTGATACACTAACTTTGGTAAGCAAAAGCAATATATTTGGCTTTTAATTTAATAAACAGAATTAACTCTGATATCCAAAGCTTAGGGTCAAAATTTAATACATTTTTTGACATCGCATAAAGAAAATAGCAAAAACTGAAACATTTCAGAAAGACTTTCCTGAAAAAAGTATTTGAAGAAAAGATTATATTCTATACTAAAAGATCTAAAAAAATCAGAGGAATTTAAATGTAAAATTTTATGTAGAAATTGATTTTGCTATAATACAAATAGACGAAAAGAATAAAAAATACACAAAATATTTTTCCCATTTTAAATTAATCCCTATTTTGAAATAATTGAAAAAACCATGCACCAAAAATTCTATTAAGCAGTTTTGTAGATACTTATAATCAGGATGCAAATGATTTAATCCAAAAAATGGGTTTGTAAAGGGAACTGATAGTGGACCATAAAAATGTTTTAACACTAAATATATTCTGCAATATATGTTTTTTAATGAAATATTCCTGATTCCTTTGCAATTTCCTTAAAATCTAATATTGCAATTTCGTAAGGAGAAATGCTCTTTCTGATACTAAATTGTCCAGAGCGATTTGCCTCAAGGAAATATTTTATTTCTTTTTTTCTTTTCTTCTGTACTAGATCTGGCTGGTTTTCTTTGTGTCCTTGAAGTAATAGACTCCTGGAAGGAATTGTTGATGGCAATTTTAATTTTTAATCCTTTGCTCTTGAACGGCAACTCTGACTTCAGGATTTAATGCTGCAATTCGAGAGCTGACTCTCACTACAGGCTTTAATGCGGCAATTCGAGAGCTGACTCTCACTACAAGCTTTAATGCGGCAATTCGAGAGCTGACTCTCACTACAAGCTTTAATGCGGCAATTCGAGAGCTGACTCTCA
>JAOUZG010047196.1:6619245-6630809 GCA_026289955.1 Argiope argentata
AAGGATTTAAGAATCGCTGACTTGTCCGTCTTGCTGGTATTTCATAAATCTGTAAGTTATTGTTTGTCACTTTTCAGAAGACAATCCAAAATTAAATAATTTTAGTGTATTCTTTGAAGTATTCTTAGTGTATTCTTTAAAATTAATTGTTATTTCTAGTTTTCTTCTCTAATCTATAGTGAGGTAATCTATAGTGAGCCACAGGAAAAATCTTATTGTTGTCGTTTTTTTAATGATAGATAGCAGAGTTCAAATTCTGATGTAACAATAGGAAGTGCCAAGATGTAAAAAGATTGTGGTTAATTTATTTTAAGACCTCTTTCTAAAAGTGTGAGATGATATTTTTAAAATGGGTATTCATTTAGCAACATTATTTAAGAAATTCCGTTATTTGAAGACGAAATTTTGAGCCAAGATTCAAAAATAGACCGTACAGAATAATATCGGAATCGCTGAATGGTTGGATACGATTTCTTACAGATTCAACAACAAATGCGATTTTAAACTATCAGAAGAAACCAATTACATTGCAAGAAATCTTATTTTATTTTAAATACTATGAAATTAATTTTAGCTAACTTTATCGCTTAATATCTTGACACTTCAAATTTTAGGGGACAAAAAAAATTTTGAGGTAAAAAAACTTTAAAATCTCTGTTTTAACATCACTGATACTGCCAATTTCAAGAATAAATTTTAACAAGTTAGGAAAATAACATGTCAGTAAAAAGCAAGGAAAGTCCAAGCATGTAGAATTTGGTACTGGCAGAAGTTACAATTCGTCCCATCAGTTATTTTTAGTTTCTCATTCACGAAGTATAGAGAAAGTATTTTAACTGTCAAAAACTTCGATCTCAAGATTTTGACGAATATCCATGTTCTAGACTTTCCTGAGTTCAAAAAATAATTTTTTAGAAAATATCTCCCTGTCTATGGCAAAGATAACTCCAAAAAGCTCTAAGCTGGATGGATAAAATTTAGTGCATGGCCTTTTGTAGAATTTAATCAAATTTTGAACTAAATCTATTCAGCGGAAGTCCGTCTGTTAGGCTGTTCGAATATAAGTTAACTTGATAACTATAAAACGAAGAGAGCGTAATGGATACAATTAGGAACACAGATTTAACATCTATATTGTAGACTCCACTTAAATATTGAGCCAAATTCAACACGCGGTTGATCGTCTGTCAGTAATTTATGTCAGTAGCATGTAAAAACAATGACTAAAAACTTACAATAACAATAACTTGCTCTGAGGAGTGCAGCTCTGTGTCAAATTTTGGTATCAATAGGTTGTTGGGAAAAACGCGTTTAAAATACAAATTCACCTTCATTGGAAAATATGTGAGAAAGTTTTGGGGAGACCCTCTGGCTGGTTTAGTTTGCTCAGAGAATTGCATCTCTGTGTCAAAATTTTGGTTTCAATAGGTTGGAGGGAAAACGCGTTTAAAATACAAATTTACCTTCAGCGGAAAATATATGAGCAAGTTTTGGGGAAACCACTCTGGCTAGCTCTGTTTGCTCCGAGGAGTGCAGCTCTGTGCTAAATTTTGGTTTTTGTCTGTTGGGGAAAAAATGCATCTAATATCATCTTCATTCATCTAACTGACCTTCATTGGAAAATATATGAGAAAGTTTTGGGGAGACTAATCAGGCTGATTTAGTTTGCTAACTTCAGGGAATTTAGTTTTATGCTTCACTTTTTTCCAGTACATCACTTGAAGATTAAAGATTCTTAATATAAAATTGTGTTATATTACTGTTGGATTTAAATATGAATTGCAAAATAAAATACATTAATTATTAAGATTACGCAAAGAAACATATTTGAGATGTTAACAGTTCAGCAGTTATGAACTAGACGCTTCTGTTTGGGCTTTTCAAGCAGAAAGAAAAAGTAGCAATGTTCCAAGACTGAACTGAAGTTTGAATTTTTATCCGTAATCTCAAACAAAGCTGAGGAGATGATTTCAATAAAAGCATTGCAGAAAATTGATTAGACGAGAAAACAATAATTAACAGAATGTATGTTCACTGGTAAGAAAATAATCATTAGATAGAGTTTCATGAGATAACAGATACTTCCAATATTCTGAAAATACCGATTGCCATTGAATGATGTAAAATGCTGTCTTAAAATATGCCATCGAAATATGAAACCAGTGAGTAATCTCCCTGAGACTTTTTCGCGAACTCTCCTATAAATTTTTATACCCTCTCCCGTATGAAATAGTGGACCTCAAGCGATGGTACGATTATCTCGCATGTTGCTGATGAACGATAGTTGGGAAATATGGATTTTTTTTCGCCTGAATCTAGCATTTTTATTTAATCCATTGTGGAAATAGATATTTCGGATACCTTTTCCCCAATTGATACCAAAACTTGACGAGAATTAAATTTATTAATGACCAACTTTTACCCGCAACTTTGTACGCATGGGAAAACCCACAACTGACTTAAAAACAAACTATTTACATTGTGTACCTGAAATAAAGCAAACAGGGCTTGACTAAGGCAGAGGCATACGGGACTATTTCTGGGCCCCACATAAATGGGGCTCCCAAATCGAATATAAATTTTATTTTACGCTTAATTCTTTAATGAATGCTCTTCATTACTAAAGTAATAAAGAAGAGGGGGCCACAAAAAAGTTTTTGCCCTAGGCCCCAACTAGGCTAAGTCGGGCCCTGAAAGCAAAACAGCAAATAAAGTCCGTATTTCTTGAAAATTAAATCAAGTCTATTTTATTTATCGATCAAGATTGAGATAGCTACAACAGTATTATACACATATTTTTAAAACTTATAATTAAAATGAAAATACAGTTGTCAACAATTACAACACACTATACATGCTTGAATTTTCAACGCCAATTCGGGTAGCGAAAACGCGTAAATTTTCTACGTCAGTTGGGGTAACCCGATACAGATTAGGAATTTTTAATTTCCGTTATTCTCTTTTAGTTTATTTCAAAAGTACTTCAAAATGAACCCGAAAAATCGCTTAATTAACAATGTTTAGTTTTGAATGCATCAAACATTAAGAAAATAAATAGAATCGTTTGAAATAATCGGTCGAAAATATGTTAAGCCTTACTCATTTGGCGCTGGGGAAATGAAGATTTTTACCGGAAAAGTTATTTTTTAATTAATAAAAAATTAACCTCTCAATTAACCGGAATAAATAGTAGCCTATGTCCTATACCAGATTATAATCTATTTGTGTGCTAAATTTTATCCAATTTCATTCAACTGTTTTAGCGTGATAGACTAACATCAACCATCCAAACTTTTACATTTATAATTGTAGCATAGATTAATAAATATCTTTCAGTTGTAGTTACGAGATAATATAGCAAATTTCATAGTTTTAAATCATTGCGTTCATGAATTATTGCGTTTAAATGAATGGCGGAAGTATAGACCGACAGACTGCTAATCAATTAACAGATTTAGCTCAAAACTTGATACGAACCTCTATTTTAGATGATAAACCCGTAAACCAAGTTCTGTAAAAATGTATCGACCTCTTTTTATTTTTGAAGTCATCAATCACCTTTTCACTAGAACAAGACAAACTTCTTCTGAGTGGATTTCAATCAAAATTTCATTGAAATCTATAAATTTAGTCGTAATTTCAAGTACTAAATGTTATCTCTCTGACTCAAAGCGTTTTTGAGTTATCATGTCCACAGATAAAGAGATAGATATAAGGTCAAAAATATGTTTTCCGGTTTCAGGAAGGTCTGAAACATGAAAACTAATCATACACCCGCTTATCCCGCGATTTCCGTGGGTCGACAATCGGGGAATTTTCTATCACATACCGCGTTTTTCGTTTTTATTTTGCGTTTTCGTTTCGTATTTTTGAGTGTTTATTTTTTGAGATTATAGATTTTTGTTGTATCATATAATTAACGTGTAACATATAGTATCAGAACACTTTGTTTGAAAAATATTTGAACTTATTTGCAAATATTATATCTAAATATTGATTAAAAAGAAATTACGCAGTCAGAAGGTTAATCGAAATTTCGAGTTCGAATTTTTGATGATTAAAATATTTCGATACTTCGTGTACGCGGAAGTAATGCTGAAGAATTTTTTTGGTCAGATTTTGTAAATGTTTATGAAATATAATATTTTCTTAAAAAAATAGAGTGATTTCATTCTACAAATACTTGATACATTGCCAGAGATTCTTGTTGTCTTTCCTTTACACGCCGACATGAAGAATTTAACCCCTTAGCATACCTTGATGTGTCTGGCACGGGCATCGAACTACGACATTTTTAGTTTTAAATCTTAAATTAAGCGACAGAATTCAGAAATTAAGCGAACAGATTTAAATTTAGAAATACAAAAATTAACTATAAAAGCTTAAATATCTCAAATGCTTCTTATAATATTATAAAAATAAAATAAAAAATGTCCAAAATAGGATGTTTTATTTAATTAGAAAGTTAAATAAGTTCGTATTCTAAGGGATTAACAAATGTTTATTTCTCACACACTTTTCAAAGCATTTTAACGTAGAATTTCTGAAAAAAAATGATGATGATGATGATAATAATAATAATAATAATAATAATAATAATAAGAATATATGCGCATAGTATTCATTAAACGAATACGTTCTTTTATTATAAACGAATCATTTCTTGTCACTGTATTTTGAAAAATATATTTACGCCTTCCTGTCAAAGTATTCATAATTTATTTTATTCCTGTAATTTAAACCGCACATGTTTGGACGATGTCTGCATGCGAAACTTTCCTAAAAAACAACAATTGTAATAGGCCAATTAATACTAAAAGAGGCTGACTTTTTTTTACCTTGATAGACAACCTGGCCTAATTAAGCGAGAAGAACGAAAACCGATCCTCAGCCCACACATAAAAAGGCAGGCAGAGCGAATGTTAGACACGAACTTTGTTTCTACTACAAATCCCAGCCCTAAACTAGGATAAAGCGATTATCGAAACTGGGATAGAAAAGGAATGCGATTTCGATCGCAAAAATTAAAAACGAGACTTCAACAAATACTACTTGTTGCTCCTAAGCACGAAGAGGGGCAATGGGCAATTCTCTCTTGTTTTTACCTAAAGGAGGTTTGACCTTGCTTCTTTGGTCCATAAACCTGAAATTCTATTTTGATCCGAATGCAGGGTGACTGAACTGAAGACCTGGCGGAAGTTTCAATCGGAATATCGCCAAGATACGGCTGCTCTGAAATGGATATTGGGCGGATTTAATAAGGCAGGACTAAGAAATGTTGTCAAATAATGAAAAGCATCGATAACTAGAAATGTTTAAAAATTGGTGCTAAATGTGAAGATATGATTGAGTTCCTGAAAGAAAGCATGCTTAATTTGTAATAATTTTAGACACATCTATTTTGGTATTCTTTGCTAATGCGCATTGCAGTTTTATTCATTAAAGAGCAATAAATAAATATGAAGTTGCTTGAGATTTAAAAAAAGAAGCTAGCTTTTCTTCATTCAAAAATGCTGTCACTCATCGCTCAAGAAATATAATTAATATTTAAGATAGAAAATATAAATGGAACATTTGCAAAACCACTTTCATTTAAAACAGTTGCTAATGAAATCTGTAAATGAAACATTTTAAAAGAGTTTTGTGTGATATGGGGGAAAAAATAAAAAGAATGTTCATACTATGAGATTGTTTGAATCTTTCGACATTTTTCTGTGTCTTTCTTGGTTTACCATTTACTCAGAGGCATCCAGAATGGTTGAAAGGGAGATAAAACTGAAAAGTTTTTAGAAATACTTTTATTTCGTATATTAATATTTGAATCTTAAAATATGATACTTTTAAACGTTTTAATCTGATTTACGAAAAATGATGAATGAATATTCATATTGTGCTTATTCACAGTATTTTGTCAATTTCCGTTTTTTTTAATATACTCCGAGGCATTTAGCTCTTCTTTGCATGATAATGGAAATTTACATCATAACATTTAGTGAAAAAAAAACAAACTCAAAACAGGTGTACTGTAAATGGGTTGTTACTGGCATCATTTTTTACGATTATTGCGTAATAAAAAACGTAGCTAAAAAAATAATCAAATATTGCAATCATTATAACAGGTTCGAACTTGTCGATGATCCTTCCTACCACTCAATTTCGAGAGATATCGAAAGATAAAACTGTAATGCAGCCTTCACCTTTAACAACAGACCAATTACGCTAATTTTATTTCCCAATTAATTTCGCTACTTTGCAAGCAGAGTTATGCTCTTTGTTTATTGTGCATGCATGATTTAAAGCACCATTTTTGTTGTGTTAAAATGCATTTAACGAAATATATCTATATTATTACTATTATTACTGTTATTATGGTGAACGAAAAACTGTTCGCCGATGGCAGTTAGTATCTTTTAAGCTAAAACATTCAAAGAATATCTATCAGTCTATTTTTCATTCAATAAAAGAGATTCATTTTCAGTAATAATCATTTACATCGATAATTGAATCACAGTGTTATATAGTGACTTTCTCCCTGTTAAATTCTGTGTTGCAATTATTGAAATGATTCTATTTTTCTTCAAAGGTGAAATCATTGTTCAAGCGAGAAACTTTCCCTTTTATAAAATATCGGGGCTCTTAAATTAGCGGGGGAAAAATTTCAACTTTTTTTCTAAATTGGCGGGAAAATTTTTGAACGGAGTAAATTACGAATGGCAATTGATTATTGAAATGAACATTTTAATTTCTTTTTTTTTTTTCAATTTCTTCCAAGTTGAAATCTAATGGAAATCCATGCCAATTTGTAATTCCATTTTCTATTCTAAAATACATCAAGAATTATGTATTTAAAATGATATAGTATGAAAATAATGAAATGATAACAAGAAAAAAAAAGTTATTCAATAGTTTTTCCTATTAAGAGTCCCATGCTCACGCTCTCTCTCCCTCACTCACTCACACACAGACACAGACACACGATGCCAAAGAAATAGTCCTCTACTGAAAGGTTTAAAGCGTTGACCAGATTATTGAATGAAGTAGTTTAAACTGTTTAATTGGCAAGCCGAATAACATTCAAAATAAGACGTAGCTCATAGTCCCCGAAAGTCGAATA
Organism: Argiope argentata; assembly: GCA_026289955.1. NCBI lineage: Eukaryota > Metazoa > Arthropoda > Arachnida > Araneae > Araneidae > Argiope > Argiope argentata. The sequence goes on from JAOUZG010047196.1 coordinate 6,626,360, forward strand.
CGGCTGAAGATGGAAGGGATTGTGACCTTCAGAAGGTCTTCGGAAGGGATTGTGACCAACCCACCAAGCGATAAGGTCTTCCGAAAACTGATACTGTTTTTAGTTTGAACAGTATAGGGGAATGGGGTTAGTAAACAATGCCCCATTCAGACTTGTTTAGAAAATATATTTGAGTGAGATATTATGAATGTTTTCTATTTGCTCAGAAAAGTGGCTATAACAAACCGTATTGAGCCCCTTGCAAATGTTACAACTCTTAGACCATAGAACTGATTACTACGACTAGCCACAGGAGCATTTCATTTTTTTAGATATTTAATTGCTCTTTATAATTCTGCTGATCCTGTTATTTAGAAAGAGTAAGTGAATAATTCAATATTTTAGTATTCAGTATTCAGCAATTATAGCATTTAAATTAGCGAATGTCAAATTTATTTACAACAATAATTGCGTTTATTAATTTTTCATTCCATGTGGACCGGTCTATGTGCCCATGAAATTGCAATATGAATTGCGTTCCCTAAGAATGGGTTCAATTTTTTCACTAGATATCTTTACTGATAATAATTTATTTGTTTAATGTACTTGAGGTGTCCTTGATTTTGTCCAAATAAATAAATTATTTATTTAAAAATCCTAAGTAGGATTAATTTAAAAGGAAAAAAATTAATTTAATTTTTCGACTCTTACTACATATGTGATATGTTTAAAATCATCTGATGTCGCAGAGTAATGATGTTCCTAATTTCCGCCTGATTTTCTCAAAGAAGAAAATGCCCTCACTTTTGATTAAATATTCCATTTGTACCGTATTAAAAAAAGAGAGTGAGAGAGATATATAGAGTTAATCTGAAAAGGATGTTCGGACGGATTCAATCTCACAACTTTTCTGAACATGGCATATAGCCCATTTGATATGATAATGTGCATAAATAAGTAAGAATTTAATATTGAATAAAATTGTAAAATACACATAGTCTTTTAATATCTTCTTAGAAATTAAAATTTTTTGACAGTTAATTAAATGGTTATTTCTAAATGTTTTACTTTGTTTTATTTATTGGATTTTTCCAATACCTCCATTCATTTGCTCAGCCAAGATTCCGTATTGCGTATTAGAGTTCCGCGATATCCCAAACAGAAAACTCATCTCAGATTTGCAATGATTTTTACTTAAATATCAAAAATAATATTAAAATAAGGAAACTAATTTATTAGATGTAATTTTTTTTAAAGTTTACTTCAGAAAAATTCTTTTTCCATATTTTACGATATGTATATGGTCAATTATATTTAACAAAGAATAATAGCAAACTGACAGCAAACCTTTCGCTGTCTGACATCCAGAATAAGGACTGCTTTACATTTCTGATGGCTTATCATCAATTTTTTATTGTATGTAGCTAAAATAAAAAGATGTTGAGCTTGTATGTAGACGAGGGAAAACAATACTAAAAAAAGCCCTTAAAATTCCTTTCTGGAATTGGCTGTTTTCATTTGTTTTCTGTGTAACATAAAGGGAGAATTTTATGGTTAGCAGACTGTTTCTTTCAATGTTAAAGTGCAAAAATCAATCAGCTTTTAAGCTTTGAATTCTAATGCGTTTATATACAAACAAACAAACAAAATTGATCATAATTTAATTAATTTTACATCACTTAAAAGTTACTTGTGGTTTGGCATTTTAGGGTTACAGATTTCTGGATTACCTTATCAATACCCAATTTAAAATTCATTTTTAATATACATATTTAAATTTATAAGACAGATTTCGAGTTAATACGTAAGTACACTTAAAATAATAATGTGGTTTTATGAAGAAAACATAATTTTGCATCAGAAAAATAAGTTTCTTTTCAGTTTTATAAGTATAAAAAGGTTATTCAATGTTCTTAAAGTAATAAAACATTTAAAAGGATGTCAAAATTTTTTTAGTATTGTTGAACTATGTTAACATAAACATTATTATGTTAACATAGGTATTTATTCGTATAAAAGTAAATTTTCGCCCGTAAAAGTTGAGAAATCTCTACTGTCTTAATGAAAACTTCATGTAAAAGCGTAAAACACAAGCAACAGTAATCCCTACTCAAAGTATCACAGAGACGCAGAGGATATGCGAGAAAATAAATGACTGAAATCAACCGAAAATCAACAATAATTAATTTCAAAAAAAATTATTTTAACAAAAGATTACACTAATCAACATAATTCCTAATTTCTGTAAATTTATTTACTTCATGTTGAGATTTTCAGATTTGTAGCATGTGGAAGCCAATTTTCAATATGAGTGATTCCTGCTCAAGTTCTGAAAAGCTTTCAATAATTGATATTGAAATCGCTTTTGCAATACCAAAAAAGATTTCTCAACTTTTATAGGCGAGATTTTATTTCTATACAAATAAATACCTCCTTTTAAATTTTTTTATTTTTTTTATTTGTGAATGTACTTATTTTTGAAACGCTGAAACAAAATGTGAATAAAATAATTTTGTTTTTATATGGGATTGGAAAGATTAAACAAGTACAAACTATGAACAAGATAGTAACAGCGCTAGAATTTTTAAATTCATTTGTGAAACTCCAACAGCAATCTTAAGTTCGATTAAATTTATTTTGAAAAATGCAGGATGTGTCTTTTTGATTTTTAATCGTTATATAAGCAAATTACAGCATTAAAACTGCATTAATTTTAAGATTATGTTTAAAAATCACAAATCATTTTTTCAGCAAGGCAAATACTGATCAAATCTCATTATCAAGTCCATTATCAAACTTAATATTTATATTATTCAAGTAATCTAAACTAGTTCCGGCTTCAAAAAATTCCAAATCTTGTAATTTAATGAAAAATGACTGCTGAAACTGATTTATAAGCAGAAAATGAGAAAAATAAACTAATAAAACGTATAAAAATGTAGTAAAATTATAAATTCTTCGAAATTGTTATCCAAGAAAAAGAAAAAGAAAAAGAGACTAGACTTACAGAAATAAAAAAAATTATTAATTACAGCAGCATTTTCATAAACACATTGTTATTTAAAAGTTCTCGGTATAAAGATAATTCCATAGACGATATAACATCGTTGCTTCCTACGAGGTTTAAAGTTTCAGACTATGTTAATGTTAGAAAAATAAAATAGGTACTTGAGTAAACAAAAAGAAGGTTCTCTACAGTCCAGCTGGATGGCAGGCAGAAATATATAACATCAACAAAATTGTAGAATATGTTTTTACAGCTGTGCTTTATCAGTTTGTTCATTCTGCGTTTGTTTCCAGAAATGTACGTCGTCTCACTGCAATTATATTTATATTTCATGACGTGGGGTCAGTATTTGAGAAAATGTTGGCTTCCCTTATATTTAATATTATGCCGTTGTAATCAGTTTATTTGTCATCTTCAGATAAGATCATAAAGTTTTCTTTTTTTAACGAAATAGCCCTATTCGAATCTTGGCCAACAGGAGATCCTGCTGATAAAACAGCAGAATCTAGGCTGAGAAAATTCAGATAGTTTTAAAGAAATTTCCCTGTTTTCGCCTGAAGCTCTAATCTAAATTATAGTGTTTATTGTGTCTTCAACATACATTTATCTTTGGTTCATTTTTCTTTAAATATCTTCATCTATTGGGCTAAATTAGCAAAAAATTATCTTGGAAAAGAAGAATACTATTGGTTCTTCCTTTTCAAGTTTACTATAGTTCCTTATTTGTTTTTCATAGATATTCATTTGCAATCGATTATACAATCATCACTGGACTGATTCTAGGTTTTTTAACTACAGAATGGGAAATAATGTTATAAGCCATATTACTTTAAATTAATGATATAGATATTTCATTTGTGCTGTATAGTGTGAGACTAACCTTCAGGAATATTTTCCCTCCTTGCTGTTCCAAAAGCAACGAAATTTTAATCATTTACGACATTTACTACCGAAAATGTGCATCTCGTTTTATATCATTTTAGTCATTTTAGGTCTATTTTGTTTATTCTTTTCTTTTAGTCTGCATCTGTATCTATTGTAATGCAAAATTGTATTTGTATAAAATTTTCAATAGTATCAGAAATTTTATGTCATTCTGATTGTTTGGCCAGATTACAAAATTCTCGAAACGGTCATTTTAACTAAAACCACACTGTGACATGCAGTACAATACATCAACCGATTAGTATATGAAATAATAAAAATGTTTTGTAATGTTTTTTTTTATTTTATTTCTGGAGGAATAGTTCGAAAAACCATCTGTACGTTTCGAGACTATCAAAGGGATAAATAATACTTTCGTTTCTTTTGAAAGCATTGAGTAGATTGTTTTTTATTTTGTATCTAGCAAAAACAAATGCAAATAATTGATTGAAACCCTGATTCTTTTGTGAATTTATATCTTTCACTACAGATGATTGTACTTTCTTCAAAGAATATATATATATATATATATATATATAT
>JAOUZG010047196.1:6636504-6671812 GCA_026289955.1 Argiope argentata
ACACACACACACACACACACACACACACACACACACACACACACACAAAGACCCGGAGAGTCTGGGGTTGGTGGGTTCGAACTCGCAGTCCAAGGGATATGAATCCAAACAGACAATACTGGCCTTATTTAATCGGACCTGTGATAATATTAATTAAAAATTGTTCTGAGACTGCAACAGAAACAAAAGACCAATTTAATAAATTCATAAAAATTAAATAATTCTTTGCTGTTTGCGCCCAATGATTTGATGAACGGTGTTTTTATAATAAATTTTTCACAAGGATGAGATAAAAATAGTTTTTTTTTTTAAATTTTTCGATTAGAACATATTGTAAAAATGAAAGGAATTATTATTTTATTAAGGTAAGGAACATATTGTGGATATCAGATATATGAATTTAAAAATGTGATTTGTGAAAAAAAAAGACTTTTAATATAAGTCTGATCACCTCTGGTGGACAGCAACATTCCACCTTCAAAGGACATGGATTTTTCAGCTTTGGGATAAACTTTGGGATAAAAACAAGTCATATTGAAACAAGTAATTTTTGCAATGATACAGAAAAAGAACCCTAAGTGACAAATGATAAAGAGAATGAAAACAGAATACTTACATAAGATTAAGCTTTTTGCCATAGAATTAATTAAAAAAAGAAAGATATACCAGATAAAATGTATAAAAAGGTTTAATAAAACACAGCTCTACAATAAACTTTACAGGAAACAGTTGCATAAATAACAATATGCGAATCCTCGAATGACAAGCCCTTTAAACACATACTTTAACCGCTCCAAAAATGTGTTGCTTATATTACTTACCATAATATATGCGTACTACCTTTAACGGATAAATGTATTCTACTACTGTGAATTCGTATTTAAACATATGGTGTCCTTTATATCTAATGTATTTATTTCGTTTGCTTTATTCATTAGCAAAAAGCCTCCTTACGTTGCTTTGAGTCTGAAATCTCATTCTTCAAAGCAAACATTTCTTGTTTCTATATGCCTAAAATGCCCTTAAATGAATTTAGAGCTAATACTTAAAAAGAATTGGAATGTGCAATGAATTTAGAGCTATCCTCTATATGAATATTAATGAGAAACTGATATATTATGTCTCATTCCATCGAATACTTCCCCCCCCCCAACTTTTGAATAACTTTTGGAGATAAAAATCGATCAGCAATTCGTCTACTTAGGGTGATTCAAACTTAATATTACTGAATTCTTGCTCGGATAGTGTACTGACTAAGCCCTTTTAATGATTCCTTCATTGTCAAAAAAGCGTACTTTTGATGCAATTATAATTATTGTTCTAAAAGTAGAATTACTTCCTGATTGATGCAATCAGTTGTGGATATCTGACTATGTAGTCAGCACTTCATTAGACTAGGCAACTACTTAGTCTAATGTGGCGCTGAGGAGATCACAGGCGAATAGATTGAAAAAAGATGTCAATCTAAACATTAAAGAAATTTTTAAACAAAATACAAAATTTTTATTTATTAAATGTTAGGATGAAAGTAGCATTAAGCCGAGTAAAACAGATAAAGTTTTAATTTTTTTAATTACGCTCATTTAATTATACAGTAATTACAAGTACAAAACATATACTGAAACATAAGTGTACAAGAGTGGATATTGCGCAGTCATGAGCCATACCAAAGAAAGAAAGAAAACAGCTGGTTTTATACCAAAGTATTGAAATAAAAAAATTTATTTAGAATAAAACATCTATTGCAATTAATAATGTGTTGAAATCGGAAATTAGATTGGATTCACAGAATGCATTGCCTAGGACCACAAAATATCTAAATCCATCACCGGCTACAATGTCGTGACTATGAAGATTCTCGTCATTGTATCGCTAAATTTTGAGCAGAACAATTTCTAATGATGTATAGTAATTGCAATCAGTAATAAATATATTGGTATGGAAAATAATCCTGTTTTCACTATTTCTGATTTTCTTTTGCACGATTGCCGGATAGTTTCGAGTTCCATATTTACACTGATAATACGCCTATTATTAAGATGAACCTCAAAACGGCTCTTATCAGAGAAGAGCATCTTTAAGAAGCCCCTTATCACAGACTTCGACTGGCTATTAACATAAATGATATAGCAACATTATAATAATAGCTAGATTAAGAATAAATCACTATAAAACTATGATAATCCATGCCGGTAAAACAATATCATAATGATACAAATTGCTGCGAAGTGTAGCTTATACCGCAGATGTAAGAAAGCCTGGTATGGTCCACTCACTGATCCCCTTCTGTTTTAAGTCTGAAACACCGGAATTGGTGGCCTCAATTTCTCGAAACTGTGGGGGGAATCGGACACTGAAACTGTGTTTATTTATTATTTATCATTTTTTAAAGTTTGTTTTAAGGAATTGAGGTATTGAATAAGGTTTTAGTATATTGAGTTACATATTTTGAGGCGTATTGGGTCTCTTTAATTATTTCTTGCTTTTTAGTCATTTTTTTTGCTGCAAATCCATGAACACGAGAACAAGAATAACATCAGAGAAGAATCAGCGCTTCATTTATGTCTCTTCCAGTTAACATGATCTTTTGTCCCTTTTCCGCTAACGGCATTTTTTCCACTTTTCATAATGATGTGCAAACAATAAAATCTCTAACAAAGATTCTGTTTATTAAAATTTCACAAACTCTGCCACCAACAGCCAAGCAAATACGTTCTTAAATGTAGACAGTATTCAATATTTTCAAATATTCAGCTTTTAATGTTGCTTTTTACATTGCATTCTTGAGGCCGGGATAGCCTGATTGGTCGAGCATTGGACTCGTACTTCTTAGGGTGCGAGTTCGAATCTCTTTGGGCCAAAGATTCCCCGAGTGTGTGGCAGCTGGCTCTCGTTAAATCGGTCGTGGTAGCTATGTCCTCCATGTCGAGAGTAATACCACTGGAGGTACTGATCGTTCTCTGTTCCAGTTCTGAAGTTACAATCTGAGACGGATGAATATGCATGAATGAAGTCCGCTCCCTAAAAAGGTTTGTGACTTGTGTGTAGCTAAGTCGTACTCTTAGCCCTAGATGGCGCTACTTGTAAAACAAGCGACGCATGTCTTCGGCTTAAAATCTTCTGATGTATCAGTGGGGTTTGTCAGGGCAAATGCCATAAGTAACAACACATTGTAGTTTTGCAGCGGTTCATAATTAATATTTTGTAGTAGTGCATTGGAGTTAAAACTTTGTATATGCATGAAGTTGAATGTGATTTCATATAGTCTCATGTAAAAAAAATGCAACTGTCTTTGAAGTCTCTAAGATCACCTTACAACAACTGGCAAATGATATTTTCTTTTTAAAGGTCCTGACGGGTACTTGAATATTTTTAAAGGAGAATGATATAATTGTTTTTAGAAGGAAGGTAGAATTATTATGCGAAAGCTTTATTGCTTGCCATAAAATCTTTTCTATTCTTATAATAATATATGTTTTATACCTAAAACATATATTATCATAAGCATTATACCTTTTAAAATAGGATTTCTACATAAATAGTAATAATACATATGAACTGAAACTCCAAGTAAATGCACTTTTTGTGAATGTGAATCACTTCCCTATCCCTATAAGTGACACAAAAATAGACAATGGAATAGAAACCAGCCCTTAGGATAATTACTTTTGTATAGTACTGAATATTGGAGACTCAGAATTTTCACATCCTTTCAAAACTATTTCAAACGTTTTATGTTGATCTAGCTTTTGATTCTGATCGCATTTTCTTGAACATCGAGAATCAGCCTAAACAACATTTTATAACAAGATTTCAAGAAACTGTTTTGCTTATCAGTAGAATGATGTTGGCCTATTTTTCTTTTTTACTTTTTAATGCATATGCCTTTTTGTAGTAGGTGTTTTTATATTTTTAGAATTATATAATTATTCAACCTTCATATATTTTAAAGAATTTTCTTTTTTCGATTTCGTAATAATTTTTACTAAATTATTTTATATTAAATATAAGAATAATTTTAATTGCAGAACGGTTCACTTGTCAGTTGATAGCAATCTATGAATAAAAAAAATCAAAGGGATAGAATTTGATGAATCACTTGTTGCCGATTGGACTTGATTTAACTTTCGATTGTAATCGAGCTTCCGATAATGGTCAAATTTTCGATAGAGATTGAATTTTATCAAACTTTTTATTTTAATGGAATTTCCATGATTTCTGAGAATCAGTCTTGCCAATATCTTTCCATTTCATTCAGAAGTATTGAGCCGCTTCAAAAAGAGGTACATTTGCAATGGAATGATAGACCTTTATTATTCGGATTTATTTTATATTATGTGTGAAAACAATATATGAGAGACATTCGATTTGAAACATGACAGTGTAGGCGGAAATAAAGGTTGTAAGAATGCGTAATGTTTATTACTTGGATTTATTTCAATATTCAAGATTGTAATATATGTTACACTTTTTATTATTTTTTTTAATATTTATACACTTAGAAAATACTTTCTCTTCTATTTTTATAAATGCGCTTCTTTATTTTCAAACATACAATATTTTGAATTATTTAAAAATTCCGCTAATTTAAATAATAAAAGATATTTTATGGAATTCTTTTATTTCGTTTTAAAGGGAAAAGTTATTTTTAGTTGCAGTTTTTCACCTTTAATTGTATCTTATACAACCCATTTTATTTGTTTCTTCCACAATCAATTTAATTCTTCATATTTTATTTCAATTACCAATCTTTTTTATATTTTCAATTCAAATTTCATAATATGTCAGCATTTTCTACCAAATATTAAGTTTTACCTGCGAAATAATCCCTTTTATTTACTACATAAATTACAATATTTTAATTGCTGAGAATGTCCTAGTTCCTTTAAGTGTAATTAAATCATAAATAATTTAATAATGGACAAACTTACAATAAACATAAGATTCTTTAACAAGCATCTTAAATATTATTATTATTCTGATAATAATTCTCCCGAATGAGTTATTCTGTCTAAAATAATTAAAATAAATGTAATGTTTTTCTTATAGTTACCAATGATGCGGATTTATATTTCTGATATTGAACACAATATGAATATTTCTGCATATACACACTTGTAAAAGGAAGCTAAAGAATCGGTTTTGTTTTTAAATGACAAATTTTTTTGTCAGAATGAGTTTTAATTCTTTTTTATTTCACCAAAACAAAAGATATTTGAAGTCATCTCTACTACTGTTAGCCATGATAGACTCTAAAAGAGGTTACGGAAAATAAAAAGTTATTAATGAGAACTATAATTTGGTCAAAAGTTCACTTACTGGTGAGAAAATTCAAACAAATGCGTCTTGAACGTGTTTCATCAATAACATCCTTCTAAATCTTAAACAAAATGCATCATTATAATTCTGCAGGCAGACATTTGAATTCAATCATTAGGAATGAAATCGCCTCTAAAACTGGCATCGACTTGAGTTACAAAATTTATTTATTTCTTGAACTAGCTATTTTTCCATGACATGAAACCATGTAACGCTGATCCATAAAGAATTGTTTAAAAGTTTTTTAAAAATGACCGAATTTAAAGAACTATGGATATAAAATGTGTCACAATGTTCTTCCAATTCGTTTTTCCTTTTATTTATTTTTCGATAACATGTTATATGTTATCCGTAACACCTACTTCGTGCCATTATTCACAAATTTACATCTTTCTAGATTAAAAAAAAACCACAACGCACATTCATTTTTAATTTTTCGCAGAACGACCCGGTAGGAAAAATTCTTCAAATGTGTTTCACAAGAATTCTGCGAAATTTCCCATAATTAATCTTTCATTACCAGGAAAGAGAAGAAAGGTTTGTTTAAATAAAATGTTCGAAGGTTACGGTTCGAACTGGTTTGAAAACAGATTTCGCGTGGTTGCAGGTTACAAATTTAGCTTAATGCAGCTCATTGACCTTTTCCATCATCAGGGCTATGCTTTTTTTTCTCATTGTGTAATTATTTTATGAGAAAATGTATCCTTGAAACTTAATATTTATTTCTGGAAAGGGTCAAGAATATCTTGCAACAATGATATTAGGTTAAGTTTCTAACAAATATTTGAATACAAGGGTATATATATATATATATATATATATATATTTCAAGAATGTTTTTGTTGTCTGTTTTATAGAAACTGCATGGAACTCATTCAATATTTTTGGCCTCTTCAATATTTGTAAATGGGTATTTCTTTAACGTACAGTTAATAACTTTGTTAAAGAATCAATATTTCAATCAAACTTCAATTAGCACAGTATAAAAAAGGGATATAAAAACCGTAAGCCCTAAAAGAAAAATTATTCAAGAACAGATGAATCAGATATCAATGTATTATTCAAACAGATTTATATATACAAGTGATACATAAAATAATATAACAATAATTTGTATAGATACATATATAAATATTTTATAGTTTAATTAACCCTTTAAAATTATTCATTTGATTGATATGAAAATGTTTTTCTTTTCATTTAATTGTGACCTACTCTCCCTCACTTTTGGTTTGATTTATATTTTGAAATACGTCATATTACAAGGATTTGTATAAAAATTGAAATAAAATCTGTAAAGTAAATTTTTAGATGGCCTTGAATCATCGACGCCTCAGAACTACAGTCTAGTTTTCTTATTGAATATCTCCATGAGTACACCAAATCCATATGTATGACGAATCGAGTCTCACTCCCTCAATACTCCAATCCACCACGCCAACGCGGGTCTAGGATGAAAAAGAATAAAAATACACCAAGTCACTCCAAAATTACCCATTGTAAATAAATTCTAAACGAATTTATAAGTTACATAGGCTTTTTAAGCCTTCTTTCTGGAAGCATAATAACTTTCATGTGAAAACAACAACAACAACAAAATCCTGTTTTAAAAAAAGTCGAATCCTATTTAGGTCAACAAAGAAAAATTTCATTTTAGTTACTTTTTATCAGATATTTACAATTAATATAAATATTTATATAAATAGGATCACAATATTAAATGGAAAAATAGAAAGCGAATTTCCTCGCAATTTTCTATTTTCCTTTGCGACACATAGCTCAATCTTAAGGTTTAGGTAAGAGAAGTGATGAACAATTGATGACAAAGATTTTAAAGAGAGAAATTGAAATTGAACTTAAAGCTTCAAATTTCTTCAATATTATTTTTTGAGAAAAATCCTTCATTTTAACCACTAAGCGACAAATGGCAACTCACGCTCGAAAATCATTTGGATAAAACGGATACTTAAAGCAAAAATTTATCAAAACATTATTGACTTTTGCAAGAAATAAAGTATTCTTTACCTTCTGGTGAAAAATACTGAAATCCTTGTATTTTACCGATTGAGCTACTACCAAGTTGACTCCAATTCGCACTTCAAACTAATAAAACTCTGTTTAAAGTATTAAAAATTAAATTTAATTAACCACTAAGCGACAAATGCCAACTCACGCTCGAAAATCATTTGGATGAAACAGATACTTAAAGCAAAAATTTTCAAAAATTTATCAAAACATTATTGATTTTCGCAAGAATTTAACTAGCATTCTTCACCTTCACGTGAAAAATACAGAAATGCTCGCATTTTACAGATTCAGCTACTGCCTGTTGATATCCATGCTCATTACAACTAAAACTCTATTTAAAGTATTAAAAAGTGATTAAATATAATGAATGAATTAATATTTGAAAAAACTGTATTAGCATCGAGTGTCATCCACTACAAGTTCAAAAAAGGTATTGGAACTTGAGTGGATGAAAAAAAAGTATTTTATTAACGATTGACAATTTGAACAAGATATATAAATATATATAAGGAGAGTATGAACTAATAGTTAAATAGAATGAATGTGATTTTCTCATGGAAAAACTCAATAAGCTAAATGAAGAACCTTATCAGAAGTTTTAGAGTTGATAATATATAATTAACGGTAGTCTTATAATTAACGGTAGCAATAAAATTAAAAGGACTGATGCGTTAGAAATGTATTTAAAATCCAAAATCTGCCTTTCAAGGACAGAACCTCTCTCTGGAAAAAAAGAGAAATAACTGTTGCAATGTTGAAACTTTATATATTTCAAATTCCCTATTTATACGATTATAAAAGTTAAAAAATTGAAGCATTAATCAAGAAAATGAAAATTACATTAGGAATGTTTGGATTTATTCGGTATTTGAAAAATTAATATTCGTTTTAGATATCTGTCAGAGCTATTGAAAAAAAATCTCTTCTATTTGAATCATAGCCAAACGATAAAAGTGATATCTAATCCAAAAAAGTGATATCTAATTCTCATCTCCATATAGCGTAATCGTTTGAGATTCCCGCCTTTTCACGAACACGAGTTATATTCTCTCGGTAAATCTTTAGAGCATGCACGATTGTAAGTGAAAGATTTATCTTTAGATTTTTTTAAAAAAAATAACGTTATGGTCTGATTTCAAGATTCACTGAATAAATGAAAACATAATCGTCATACAATAATTAACAATCGAATGTTTAAGAAGAAAACTGATACTTAGACTGCTTATTCTAATTTCATCAGACGTAGGATGTACCTTAAAAAGCTATAATTTAAAAATTACATTACGAATTAATATTAGATTTTTTAATTAAAAAATCAAATTTATGGAGAATATTGATGAAAAGTGAAGGTAACTATTGACAAATGACGTGTGAAATCGTCAGTTTGTATATTATACTTTTTTGCAGAAGAGATTACAAATGAAAAAGTAGCTCTTTTGATTCTATAACATTCATTGAAAATTTGTACAACAGGTTTATGACTTTCTAGAAAACACTAAATATATTATTCAAAACACTGATTTCGAGAATAATAGGTATTCATGATGACAGTAAGAATCAGAAAACACTATTTATTAACTGACACTTTTATTATTAAAAAAAAGAAGAAGAAGAGAAAAAAAAAGTAAAAAAATGGAATGATTTTAAGTTCATTAAAGAAAGGACCAGAGCCTTAATTTATGACTGCACCAGAATTACAAATTCTTTTGCTGTAAGATACTTAGAATGCTAATACTCAGAACTGGATGAATTAATGATGGCATTACGAATTATAGCATTAAATAATGGTATTATCGGGAAGGCAAACATTACTATAGTGGTAACTGAAAAAAAATATCACTTGAATAAAATAAAGGTAAAGGAAATGCTGTTCTTTAAAACATAAATATTTATAATGTGCAGAAATATTTCTTAAAACTTTACAAATGTCTTGAGAGTTTATTGGAATAAGTGCTTTTATAGATACTTCTCAATAAAAAAATAATAGTTAACTAGAAATTTAGTTACAGTTATAATACAATCATTATAAATAAATGATATTTTGTGTTCTTTCCTATATCTTCATCGAAGGCAATAAGGTTAAGATAACGGTAGTAAAAACAGAAGAGAAGTATCCTTTTACTTACTGCTTTAAATTTTTCTTTAATAGGGGATAAAATAGTTTTTATGCCTGGTGTAAAATGCTTAACTTATTTTCGAGTCAGTATTCATAGGGATAACGAATTTTCTTGGTGAAGGGGACCTCTTGAACGGAAATTCTTTAGAAGCTTTAATTTCTTCAGCAATGAGATGCTTTAAAACAAGCATTCATTTTGGCGGGATTTTAAAAGTGGAATATGATATTGTCACATTTCCGGCAACCTTTGTACGCACTATTTAGAACATACAGTTCCTTTTCTTCCAAATTTCTTTTACAACAAGGGATAAACAAGCCAAAAAAAGGAACCCTTTTTAATGCACCAAATATAACAATAAATTTTGGGGAGGGGGAATGTGTAAAATCTTGCCAATGGGTGCAGTCCAAACGATTGTCCTTAATTCCCGCATTGATCTTGGCGGAATTAGGAAGTAGAATAAGACTATTGCTGTATTTCTTGTAACCTTGACAAAATCTATCATCCCCAAAGAAGAAAAAGAGAATGGTGATAATGAAAAGCGAACCGGTTTCCCCCATGTAGCTAGTGGCTGTTGGGGAACCCATCGGAACAGAACTACTTTTTCTGCCGCACAAGCAGGTTACGAGCAAGGTAAGTAAGTGATTGGCTTAACACCTTCTTAATAAATGACATTTTGTATCTTAAGAGTGCTCTGTGTGATTGTTAAAGCCAGGTAGAGGGACCAAATCTTCGCAAATAAGACTTTTTTTTTGTCAAGAGGGACTTTTTTTTCGTGTCCACTCAGAAAACAATTAATTATTAAGATCTATTCATTATTTCAGTCTTTTCTTAAAGCTTGATATATTGTCGCAGTAAGTTAGATTTTGCTATCAAGAAAAATGACGCATTTGTATTTTTAGGATATTGTAAAAAAAGAAGATCTAAACAAGGTAGATTTATTCGTTAACTTTTATTTTTGTCTTATCAAATTTTTCCATGTAAAATGATACCATACACCTTAAAAATCATGTAAAAATTTAGATAACTTTAATAGGAGTTTCTTTTGTCGTATACCGATCAGAAAACAATTAATCTTATGATCTACTCATTATTCCAATATTCTCTTAATAAATGCTGTCTTGTAGCTGTAAGTTTGATTTTGCGATTACGAACGATGGTAAATTTATATAGGTTATTGTAAAGGTATATTTTAAAGGTATAGGTTATTGTAAAAAAAATCTAAACAAGGTATACTTATTCGTTAACTTTTATTGTTGTCTAATCTAATTTTTCTTGTTAAATGGTATCTTACATCTTAAAAATAATGTTAAAAGTTTATGAAGTTTTTATTTTTAATGTGTGTTTTGAGTTAATTACAATGGTTAATAAATTCTTCTTTTAAGAAAAACAAAGCTGGACATATTGAACACTTATAAAAGTATCAGTTTCATGAAAATGCATAAAATTTGATTTCTTTTCAACTAAAATATTTCAAACTCATTGAAAATATTGCGTCTTAAGAGATAAGCAAAGGGTTATTGAGAAAGAAGAAATAAAACATATTCATATTCGAATTTCTCAAAACTGAATTCGCTATTTATGTTTTTATCGAACTATTTTGTTACTAAACTGCTTTTTATTAAAATACATTTTTGTTGCTAAGATAGTATTTTCGATGTTTAAATTTCATTTCCTAGAAAACTTTATGAAAGATGCTGTTAAAAGGAAAAATGCAATTTTCCTTTAGTATTTTAAATTTTGGTTCATTATAGAAAAGTTGCGCTTGAAAAAACTTCCGAAAATCTACTGTAAATCAAATAATGTAAACAAATATGGCTTATTTAATTCTCGGTTTCGTATCAGATAAAAACTCAGAATTCATGATTATTTAATATCAAAGTTACTCACAAGTTCTTAATTTTATAGAATATCATTTTTTTTCTACATAGAGAAAGTAAGGGTAACTAAAGAAATTAATTTTTCAAAGAATGCCTTTCAAAATTACTAAGATGATTTTAAGATATTTTAAAGTACTATGCATAATGAAGTGAAATTAGAGTTTTTTGATAAGACCTGAGTGTGATATCGTTTTTAGAAGACTTTAAATATTTGATCGCAGTATAAAATGGAAGCTCTGAGTAAAATCTTAAGCATTGCGAAGGTTTTAATAGGTTTTATGATTTCTGTTTCCTTAATAATTATGATTAAAATAGTTAAGAAAAGAATTTTCATTTAAAAAGTTGAATTAAATTTCACTAAATAACTATTTTTATTAAAAAAAATTTAATATCTGACACTTTATGCTTTATATTTTCTTATTTATTTACATTCACGGGAATGCTGCGGTATTTTTAAAGGAAAAGGAATCACGAACAATTTTTTCTTCCAATGAATCGGTTGCTATCGTATTTGAGATTCTCTGGTTTAGATCACTTCCAAAAAATGGCTCTAAAATATCCATTCCTACTTGGGAAATTAGAATTTTATTCCATATTATATACTAGTATAATGTAAGAGTTTTTCTCATAGATTCTAATGTATTAAAGACTCTGACTCTTTCGCTTTTACTAAAACATTTCAGCCTTCCTAACTGTGACTGTCTCCTGCATTTCACGTTTCAAAGCTCATATTAGGTATGGGAATGGGAGGCTATGTTCTGAGCTTGAGGCATTTTAAACATTTAACTGAACATATAGAACTGTTGGCAAGATTTTTGCAACTTCCTTATTTTGTTACTAGAGACATGTCTTAGAAAATTTAGCACAGTCACATTACCATAAGTACAGGAGACCTCTCTGCTGATACGACAGGCTGTTTATGAATTTAAAGGGTTTAAAAGTACTTAATAGATAATTCTTCTTATTATTTACTAATTAACGGATAGCTATTTCTTCTTGTCTACAACAGACCACCCCGCCACCACTGAATGTAGTAGTATCGACAGGATTTGTTGTGGTCGACTGCTATATTCAGTAAAGTTCGCCCATGATATTGACCGATTCACTAAACTCATATCCTGATCTAGAAAACTGGCACCTAACCACAAAGTGGTCAATGACTGACCTTTCTGCATAAGAGAGTAGCTTCTTCTTGCGTACAGCCGACCACAACACCACCACTGAACGAAGCAGTATCGATAAGATTTGTTGTGCCGACTGCTATCTTTGGCATTGTCCATCCTTACATTGACAGATATGTCAAGCTGACATTCTCTTCGAGGTAATTGGCCACAAAATGCTCAATAACTGTCCTTCCTCTCCATTTTCCAATTGAACAAAGAACAGGCCACCACTAAAAGAAAACCTTCGCGAAATTCTAAATATTTTTCAAAAATCTCGTTTCACAACAACAGAAATCCGAGCATTTTCAAACTTTCAAATAGTTGGTAAAAAACTGACAATTTTAGACATCGTGTCTTTCAGAGTTTTAAGATTCCCCGGTACCATCAATACTGTACTTAAGTCATTATTTTCAACTAAATTGATAACAACTAGAGGGCGAAAAAATTACATTATACCTCGGACGTATGCTAGCTTAGTTGTAACTGTCTAAATCTGATGAAATTTGTTTAAATTAAGATTTTTAAATGAAGTTTTTACAATATCCTCTAAATGTAATGTAAACTGAATTTCGGAAAGAAAAGGAGAAATTCAAACTCCATATACAGGGCCCGACTTAGCCTAATTGTGACCGGGGCAAAAACGTCTTTGGGGGTTCCCTTTAGATCATTAGTGATGAAGAACGTTCATTAAAGAATGACATGTAAAATTAACTTCCTATTCGATTTGGGGTCCCCTCTGATGTGGGGGCCCGAAGCAACTACCCCATATGCCCCTTCCGTTGTCAGACTCTGTCCTTATAAACGTAAAGCCTTTACGAATTCATTTTAAAGCAGATTATTACTGCATAAAATTAATTAGCATCCCTTCTAGAATATTACAGGGATTCTTTCCATCTTTATTGTCTTATATTCCTTTCTTTTAATCCGTTTTAACGTCACTTCCACAGACAACAGCAGTTAAAAAAAATTTAATTAACAATTAGAAGGTGTGTAGGTGGAAATTTTTTCTGTTCTTAAAGCTTTTTTTAAAATTTTATTTTACTTACTAAAAAGTAAGAAAATATTTTTCCAGAATTTTCAAACTGTTTATAACATTCTATTTCAGTAGGTACCTTTGTTAAGAAAAAGCAAATTTCAGAGACAAACTGGTAAAATTATTCGATTTAGAAAAAATGTTCTGTGTTAGCATAATTTAATCGCATTTGGGGAAAGGTATATCTTCACATTGACTTCACGAACATTACCATATATTATTTAAGAGATTCAAGACATTTTTTCTTTCATTGATGTAACGTTATACTCTTCAAAGATTCAATAGACAAATTTTTATTCTTTTCTAATTGGAATCGAGAAGACATTATCTAAAAAATTATCTGGGGTCGTTTCAATAATGAGAAATTATGTAAAGTTTAAATTGTTTGCAAAACATGCTTTCTTTAATTTATATGCTTCATGCCATGTTTAATGCTTTGAATAGACAAATTTTTATACTTTTCTAATTGGAATTTAGAAGATATAAGCTGCAAAATTATATGGTTCTCTTCAATATTGGCAAAGATTGTAAAATGTAAATTGCTGGTAAAATATGCTTTCTTTGACTTATATACTTCATGCAATTTTTTAGCTTTTCATTTTTTAAAAACTAATTATTGTACTTGTTGATCGTAAGGTATTTCCTTGATAACAAAACGTAGGTATGAGATAATAGTTAAAGACAGTATTACAAATTCTTTATCATTTCATAGCCCTTACTTTTTTTATTCAAGTGACGCAACTAATCCATTAATTTAAGAATGAATGTAAACTGAAATTTTAATAAAACGGAGTTCAGGAGTGAAAAGACGCAATGCATTTTGTAATTTCATGATATGAAATCATCTCTTTCTATTCAAAGGGAGTTTAAACGTTGTTGCTCATTCACCATTTCCTGATGTTCAAGCCTTGAAGACCAGAATAACACATGCTGCGTAATAAATGTTGAACAATATATTCTGAGTGTAGCACCTTGACATTTTTCTAACTAGGAAAGAAGTACGCGTTGAAATTTGCTGAGGTAAATTGGTTAAATCATAAATTTATTCAGAAAATGACAATTTATAAAAATAAACACGCATCTAAGAATAATAGTTTTCGTGCAGTAAATTTTTAATCTCACCTATTCGAAATATATAGAAAGTATTATACTTACCAAAAAATTCGAACACGATATTTTTACAAATTTCTATGTTTTAAACCTGCCTGTGCTTGAAAAACATATTTTTGGCACTATTTTTTTGTTTGTCCATCTCTATTGGACAAAGATAACTGAAACACGTTTTGAGCTTGATAGATGAAATATGGGATCTAAACATCAAATTTGATTACAATCAAATTTTATGAAAAATATATTCAGAGGTAATCTGTCTGTCCAGTTGTTAGAATATAATTTAACACGTTAACTATAAAACGAAGACCGCTAGATAGATAAAATTTGGTACATAGATTCAATATCTATATTGTGGACAGTTATCAAAATTTGAATCAGATCTAACTTAGAGTTTAACTTCTATCGATCTTTACTTTTAGAAACATGTAAAAGTAATAACCCAAAAACGTGATGATTTAAATATATTAAATTTGTTTTGTGATATTTTGACTGCAATTGTAATTCTGGATCGTATTTAGGTTTAACTCGATTTGGAAAAATTGCTTTTAAAACACTAATTCCCCCTTTATTAAAGAATAAGTGAGAACCTTATGATGAGAATTACATATAAGAGTATACACTATCTGGTTTTAATTATTGCAAAATTTTATGATCATACTGTAAATGTTATTCTGATTAATTGATAAAATGTTTAGAGGCTTTCATAACAAATAGCTATAACTAAGAATAAAGAAACTTTTGATTTTATTATTATGGAGAATGATTTAGAACATAAATGGACGAATTTTTCATTGGAACAAGCCTAAAAGTAACCTACCAATATAATTTATAATAAAACGAGAAAAATATTAAAAAGTACTAAAAAAATTTAGCATTACCCCGTTAGTTTCTTCATGTACTCAGGAACGAGGCTTCGCTGAGGACAATGAGGAAGATTAGTAAAATCTTGAGAGGTATTTGTCAAGAAATTCAGAAGAGACTAGGATGATTGATATTTGTCTAAGGTTGTTTGAAGTCTTTTTTTAATTGATGCTTTATTTATGTAGCTATTCTGGCACAACTTTTAGTTCTTTTTTATGTAGAATTACTGCTATTAAAAAATTGTACGTTTCTGCTCATATTCTTAATTTGCCTAATAAAGGTAATTTTTTTCTCGTCTTTGTTTTTCTATATCTGCTTTGCGTTTTACTCTTGTATTTGTGTTATTCGCTTTTGATATTGCTGAGCAGTATACCATCTCTTCTATCCTTTGGACATTGTGATATTTTTTTTTATGTCTATGCGTGTTGCTGCTTTCTTTATGCACTTTTCTATTAAGTCTCTTGAATCCAGAATTGTTTTGTTAACGATTTAATTTATTATAATTTAGTCAAATGAGGTATAATTTATACCTCATATACCGCTCATATTCTGGCGATGATTTTAAGCTATTCAGTAAATAA
Organism: Argiope argentata; assembly: GCA_026289955.1. NCBI lineage: Eukaryota > Metazoa > Arthropoda > Arachnida > Araneae > Araneidae > Argiope > Argiope argentata. The sequence goes on from JAOUZG010047196.1 coordinate 6,652,597, forward strand.
ATAATGGTTATCTCATGGCAGTTTTCAAGGTCTTATATCCTTTATGGTAGGCAGACTGTTGTGGAGCAGACCAAGATCGAATATTAATGCCATAAAAGAAGTTGTTATACCGGGTGTCCAAAAAGTTCCCATACTCCAAATTTAAAAAATCATTGTCCATGATTTTTTTCAAGTATATTAAATTTTGCCATGCGAGTAATGAAACCATGGACATGCTTGAAGCTTTTTTCGGCGATCGACTTATCTCAAAAAATCTTTGGCCACCTCGATCCCCTGATCTGACCATCCAGGACTTTTTTTTGTGGGGATATTTTTGTGGGGATATGAAGGTGATCCTAAAACAATAGATGATTTGAAAATCGCAATTACCTAAAGGATACAAGAAACCACTCCTAGCATGTTAAAACGCTTTTCGAAAAACATGCGCAAACGAGTTCAGCTTTGTCTCCAAGAAAGGGGTGGACATTTTGAGCATTTATAATAAATGTAAGTTCAGTATTTTTTCCTTATTTATGTTAAAAGTGCTTTTTATCATTGTCATAAAAATAATTCTTTTAAACCTATAGTTTTTGTAAAATAAATTCACAAATAATCAGTACGGGAACTTTTTGGACACCCTGTATTTATCATTGCGTTTCTAAAAACAATACATTGCTAAAAATATAATCTTTTAAATGGATATAAAATTTCTATAAAATTAAAATATACGGTTAACAAGACATAGCATCAATACAGTACATAATAACATAATATGATGAGTTCGTAATTCGTGGTGTAGTTTTATAAAAAATATTTATTTCCAACCAAGTGATAATTTTTAAAAGAACTTTTGTAAGATTACATTAAATTCTGATTAAGAGGCTTTCTTTTGAAAAGCAAAGCGCCATTGACTTTGAAGAATCCCATAACATTTATATTTTTAACGAATGCTCAAGTTTCATCAGAATTAATGATGTCAATTTATGCGATAATGCAGGAATTTTAAGAAATGCTTTTGTTATTTATAATCAATCTACAATTTTCTCTGTAAGCTTCATAAAGAAGGTTTTTTTAAAAATAAGTATAGCAAATAATAATAATATTGGCTTATAACTCTATCATTGAATTTTACTGTCTCTTGCATTATTTTCTGAATTAATATAAAAGCGGTAATGATCATGATCAGATGTTATATTCCAAATAGTTATCTTTTGCTGTTAGGACCGTATCATCTTTCATAATTCCACTGGAATATATTGATCAATAAAGTATTTTAAATACACAATAAGTATATTAGGAGATTGTTAGCACAGTAGTATACTGCCATTAGAAAGTACGAAATTCATTAGTTTAGGATTCCTATCTTGGAATGTTTAAACGTTAGTCATTTTGGAGTGAAATTCGTTGCGTTACGAATGAAGTGCAGATGTTTGATAAAATTAAATGAAAGCAAACTTTCTGATCCTCACCCAATCGAAAGTAATTTGTGTTTTGAGAAAATACCATTGTAAACACATAAACTTCTTGTTTAAACGATAAATAATTTTTACCGACTGCACAAATTTTTTATTCTATCGCTTTATTTGTATTTTAGTACAAAACAGCTTTCTACACTAATAATCTTGGTTATTTGGTCCATTGGAGTAACTGATCAGTTATGAGGGCACAATTACCTACTATTATTCATTATTATTCTTTATTTATTCTATAGCTTTATTTGTATATTAATACAAAACAGCTTTCTACACTAATATCATTTGTATCCTTTAACCGTATTGATCAGTTATGAGGGCATAATTTACCTACTATTATTCATTTTTATTCATTATAATTTATTCCATCGCTTTATTTGTATTTTAATACAAACAGCTTTCTACACAAATAATCTGTTTATTTGGATCTTTTGGTAACGTCTGAAGATCAGTTGTGAGGGCACAATTGCCTACCGTTATTCATTTTTATTCATTATTCATTATTTATTCCATCGTTTTATTTGTATTTTGATACAAAAAATCTTTATAAATTAATAACCTTGATCATTTGAATCCTTTAGCAGTATTTGAAGATCAGTTATGCCGGCACAATTACCTACTGTTATTCCTTTTTATTTATTTCATTATATATTCTATCGCAATATTTGTATTTTGATACAAAACAGCTTTCTAAACTAATAATCTGGATTACTTGGATTATATGGCAGTATTTGAAGAGCAAATGTAAGGCCAAATTTACATACTATTTTTCATATAAAATGAATGCCATTTTAAATAAAGGTGTATTTTCAAAAGATTTACAGTATATACTCAGGGAATTTCTACATTCATTCCTATTTGTAAACAAATTATATCAATGCGAGTAATATTTGTGTTGAGTTTTTACAAAAGATTGAATCGAGGTAGATGTGTACATTCATTGACTATTTCAAAAATGGTGAGACTTAACTATAAACGAATTTTTAAGCAAATTCAGGGAATCCTTTATAAAGTTGATAAGAAAATCTTTAGAAAGTCCACTGATTTATCCCCCAAATTTTTTAAATTTTTTAAAATCCCAATATTGTTTGCTAAAAAAAGCACTCTTGTTCTAAAAACATATTTAAATATTTACAAGGTATGATTTTATCTTTCAGGGCTTTTGTATTATAAGGATAACTAGTATTTATTCCATCACTTTATTTGCATTTTGTTGCAAAAACAGTTTTACACACTAATAACCTTGATTATTTTGATTCCTTTTTTGAGAATAAATTAGAATATAAATTAATGAATCAATGAGATGCCACATAACAAATAGTACTGAGTATGAGTTAAATCCATTACAGCTGCATTATACAACAAAAGAGCAAAATAAGCCTTTACAACGTTTAGATTAATTTGTACGAGTTCTCCTTTAAATAGGAGTTCTCCTTAAAAATCAGACTTCCTGATTCTGATGTAATAATTTTTCGTAAAATATTACAATAAGTCTTAAAACGTAATAAATGGAAAGTTAAACAAGATAAAAAAAATAATCGAATAAAGCTATAAATTAAGGGATGTATTATAGTTGATATGCTGCAATCTTCTGACTTATATAGAAAGATTTCTTGCATTTTTGTAAGTGATATAATAATTCTAACAAAATTATATAACATATTTAATTTAATTTCAAGCTTAATCTGTAAGGCCCGCCAACTTTGGCAGCCCTTCTCATCTTATATAGCAACCCTTCTTGCCGAACGCGGAGAAAGATGAGTAGAAGAGGAGAGATGAGGGGCGAGTCTGAGGGTGAAGACAAGTCAGTCTAGAACTGACAAAGCGAGAGATGGGATGTCGGTCTGAGTCTGAGACTGACGAAGTCGAAAGAGGATGGGGAATTTTTGTGTGTCTTTCGTATCTTTGCTTTTTGTGTGTGCTATGTCCCGTATCTACATGTAAATAAAAATTTGAGATTAAAATTGGATGAGAGTGTCTATACCGCTCACATTAAAGAAATCCCACGCAAAAAGTGGTATTTACATAATTTTTATTTGAAGCTCATGCTAATCGCATTTTCTGGAAAGAGTCATTTTTATAAACTGCATTCGTTTAATTTATCACTATTAATTTCTTACTATGATGAAATGCTTATTTATTTATTTTTTATTTAAAAAGTTTCTAACTTGTTGCTCGGTTATCTTTATGTATTAAAAATAAGCTTTCTTCACATGTGACAGAAAGGCATTATTATCTATACAAGCAGATTTTTTTTGAATTATTTGAAAGTTATAAAGGAAGGTGAAGTAATTTTTGCACTCTTTAATCGAAAATAGCAAGCTGAAATTTCGATGAACACATCTAGTAGACTTTCTTAGAGTTCTTAAATAAATATAATGAGTGTTGAAAATTTAATTTGTTGTTTGAGAGCTTACAATGAATGAAGTGTGTGGTCGATAAACGTATACCTTCATGAATTCTCATCTTAGAACAAAAAATTCATATTTTAAGTCAATTTTTTTTGTTTTGTTTCTAATGACACTTGCGAGGGTCAGGCTCTCTGATGCATTCTGTGATTTTAAACCGAGGGGGCTTCTCTCAAGTAGTGTAAACAAGGGCCAAGATAAGTCTTGGCTACTCACACATAACATTCGCTTGTATAGTCCCTTTTTACAGGGGGCACATTCACACATCTCAGAGATAAAACAAATTTTTAATTTTAATTTTACTTACAATTATTTTTTGTGTTGATAATGATTGCACTCTTTTTCTGAGTGACACAATTCTAAGAATCCTAAGTAGAGTGAAAAAGATGAGTAAGTGTGTGACTCATTTGATGAATCTCGTGTTATCGATTTTTTTTAACTGAGAGGTTTGTGGTAAAGCATTGAAAGCTACTGTTTGACAATTTCACCTTGAGCATTTAAAGATATAAAAACTTAAGAATAAATAAATTACACACACACGCACGCACACACACACACACACACACACACACACACACACACACACACACACACACACACACACACACACACACACACACACACACACACACACACACACACACACACACACACACACACACACACACACACACACACACACACACACATGGAAATTTTGATCTGTGAAAAGTTTGAATAACATATAAGTATACAATCAGAATATTCTATTGTAAGAACGCAGATTTGACATTGTTCTTTCCTGTCGTCATGAGATAATTCTTTCCTTAAATAATTAAGTAATTTTAAAGAAACCGGATTTTTCGTCATACATTAAACTGAAAGCAGCAAATGATTAACTCATTTCAAATGCTATAAAACAAGGTTTTTTTTCTCTTCACGTTATGGTTTCTTTACCATATAAAAGAAATTCGAGTTACAATTTCATGAACTAATTTACATTTTAAAACTTCGCAAATGGTTTCATTACTTTTTAAAAAATGATATATTTGTCATATATTAAACTGAATGTTGGTTTAGTTTGCGCAATAATTAGATAAAAATATCTTGAACATGGTGATGAATTGCAATATAAATTATTTGCTGGATTGGAATGCTACATTTTTTATTACTTAAATCAGATCTTTTATAATAATGCTGTTAGTTCAGATTATTTTCATATATGTTTAGTAATTAGGTTTTAAATTACATACCATACGAAATATTGAGGAATTTAATTTGATTATTTCTTATATTTTTAAATTAAAAACCGACATATTACAGTTTAGTAATGATGCAGGAGTTAAAAAACTCAATCGAAGATGAATTCAGATATTCATAAATTCACAATCTTTCCCCACTAAGAAATGGTGTGGTAGCCCTTCACTCTATTTCACAAAAAATAGGTAGTTTTATTTTTAATTTTTACTTTCTAACAAAAATATATAAGAAATATTTGCGGTTGTAAAACGATCTCGTTTTTGGAATCTCCGTGAAACAATATTAATTGGAACGGGAGAAGAGAATAGTTTATTATGAATATTAGTTTTCTGTCATTTTAAACGAAAAAAATTGCGTTTAATAGCTAGTATCTATATTTTCAAGATGTTTCATTTTAACATGTCACTTACTTTCAAAATACATTTATTTGAATCGACGTTTTCATGTTCTTAACTACAGAACTTTAAAATACCTTTTCCCTCATTTTGAAATTTTGCACACTTGCGTATTCTCGATGACAATTTACTTTTTAAATATTTTCAATAATAAATTGACTTAATTAATTTTCATTCCCTATCAGTTCGGACAATTGTGCCACCTAGTGGTTAATGGAATTTTTTTTTTCCAAAATTCCATGATATTTTTACTAATAAATTGTAAATTAAGAATTGATAAACATGATACTTTTCTGTGGGAAAGCAGCTTTCATAATTTTGGAATAGAATTTTATCAATTTTAGCATCAATGGAAATCTACAATAAATAGTTTGTTAATGAGGTGGAAGGAAAAGAGTTGCGCACTCAAAATACGAGATTAGCACAAAAACTGCGCGCTGCGCAGAATTTCGAATTCATAGGATATTGCGTAATCCCACAGAAAGCCGTACAAAGTGCGAGTGATGCATAGGAAGAGGGGGAGGTCTGACCGAGTTTAGGAATTAAATTTCAATATTGAAAGGAATGCCTGATGGGTGTATTCTTTTCTTTCTCGCTTTTTATTTCATCCAATCAGGAAATACCTTTATTGAAGGGGAGCAACTGCTCGCAATGCCGAGAGCATGAGAAAAAAATTCTGTTATCTACCCGTGAAACCACTTTATTTTTCGATCTTTTTTTTACATTCTTGTGCTTTTTTTAAAATTATTTCGATTTTTTATGGTTTTTCCCCCTTGCATTAGGATAGCAACTATCGTTTACGACAATTTGAAATTGCGGAACAATGAAAATGAAGAAAAATGAAGAGGGGGCATTTTTGTGAAACTGCCATTTTTATGTTATCACAATTAAAGAAATATGCGTGCATATTTCATTCTAAACAGCCTTTTATTCACAAACTGTCTGAAGAACAAAGACAGTTCTTCGTTGATTTCTTTTCATCTTGCTTTTTGAAGCAGGAATTGTTGAAAGATAAAACCTTAAAACAGCTTTTAAGTATTGATTTAAGGAATAAGGGTTTGAGTAGAATGTTTGTTGTCTCTTGTACTCAAACTAGAATATTGAATGTCTTAATGGTTGTATATGGAGGAAGCATATGCAAACTGTGCCTATTATTTTTAAAAGAAATTATCTTTGGTAATTATTTTGATTATTAAATTACATCTCTTCAACTGGTCTAACTGTAAGAAGAAAGGCATTACATTTAAGAGAATAATAAGAATAAAGAAGCTTATTTGCTGGAAATTCATTATACCATACAAGAAACGACAATTTTAATTCAAATTGATTTAAAATTGCCATTTATTGTTGACGATTCAAGTAAACTTATTCACATAGACTCTTGGTGGTCTAAATTATTCCTTATGGAAAAAATATACCCATTAAGATGTTAAAAACGTAATTGGAAGTTTTAGTTAGCCTTAAGTAGGGAACATATTCATCAATATCACATCTAAATAAAAAAATTAAGAAGAATAAAATATTTAAACATATTCCTCAATTCAGATTGTAAAATATAAAATAATGCACAAAGAATAATCCGTTGTTCACAAATTTTCTTCTTCTGCTTAATGCTAACGATAGTAGCTTGTATAAAAGTTTACAATTCCAGAGGAAAATGTCATCAGGGCGAACTTGTTAGCAAAAATACAACAGAGGAGAAAAAAGAAATAAAAAACATCTAATCAAAGACAAAGAGATATAAAAACAACTTGAGAATGGGGACAAATAGCATAATGAAGCATAAAAAAGTCTAGCTTTTGAATGAAAAAATAATTAAAAGAGCGAAAACATAATATATAAACAAAAAAAAAAAGGTTTTTACATGACTATGTTTTTTTAGGGAAATGCGATGCTTCTTTTGTTCAATTTTTTAAAATCATTTTTACCATAGTTTTTATTTTAATGAAACTTTTTATGTTAGCTATTCATTTTTAATCCATTAATTTTTTATACAAAAACTTTTTACAATATTTTTAATATCACAAGAACTTTTTGTGTAACTTTGTTTTATCGGTGAATTAATCAAACTTATTTTGTTTCTCAACGTTGAAATGATTTATTATTTATGACGGTTTCATGTTTGTGTCATGATGAAAGTAAAAAATAATAAAAAAATATCTGACACATACTTTACTAATAAAAATTAAATTTAAATCTTTAGTTAAATTCATTAAAATACAAGAAGAATTAAAAGCTAAAAGATTCGACGTAGCTTGTAAGAAAATTGTTTTAATTTTTGTAATAGTTGTGCAGAAATTCTAAAATATTATAATGTCTTAAATGATATTCGAATTTGTGTTTTTCACTGATTTATTTATCCACAAGAAAATTGGGAAGGCATTCCTTTTATATTGTCTCTTTTTTTCTGTACTCTATGCTGTTTTCGTTATTTACTTTTCGTTTATAATTCCACTATTTATATCGAATGTATTTTATATAGATTGAAATTTGCATTAAAATCGTTATTAATTGTAGGTTAATCACATAAAGGTTTAAAAATTAAATTTAAATCTTTAATTAAATATATTAAAATACAGGAAGAATTGAAAACTAAACGAAATTCGACGTTGCTTGTAAGAAAATTGTTTTAATTTTTGTAATAGTTGTGCTGAAGTTCTAAAATATTATAATGTCTTAACTGATATTCGAATCTGTGTTTATCACTGATTTATTTATCCACAAGAAAATTGGGAAGGTATTCCTTTTATATTGTTACTTTTTTTTCTGTACTTTATGCTGTTTTTGTTATTTATTTTTTGCATATAATTCCGTTATTTATGCATTAAAATTATCATTAATTGTAGGTTAGTGACGTAAATGTTTCCGGATTAATGACATTATGTTCTAACTTAGGGAAAATGAATTCTTCATTCTAATTAGTGATAATTTTTCATATGTCTTATCTAGAATTTCTTTTTTAATAGGGTAAAAAAAATTGGTATATAATTTAGTCTAAGAATAAGAATAATGTTTACACACTTTTTTAATTGCACAGAAGAAATATACAATTAATATTTTGTATTTTATTATTTACTTCTTGATAGTAATTAGTTATTTGTTTTCGAAATCAAAATCGATTTTTATTCAATTCAGTAACTATAATTTTAAAAATATCAGACGTCTTATGTTGTTGAAACTGAATAATGACCATTGAGACAAAAATTAACAAATTTATTTTGATTCTCTTTTTTTTTGAATTTCTACTTTACAAGTGGTTGTGAAGTATAAATTATTTATTATGGAATCAATGCATGTTATTTCAATCAGGATGAAGTCAATGTATGATATATTAAAATAAAAGATTTTAAAATACCTCTCCATTATATATATCTTTCTCTGCTTTTCAAAATCATGTCCTCGCACTTACTTGCACAATTTTATAGTCGATACCACTCAAAACTGCGTGATTTGCTCTTTCAAAATTTCTAAACTAATCTCAATTTAATTCTGAAGACAAACATGGTTAATTCAGATAGTTAAAGATGAAATGTTTGAAGCATTTTAAGTTTCTTTATTAGTAGATTTATAGGAAGAACGGGTGAAGGTTTAAAAGTATTTTTCCTTACCTTTTATACATCAAGAAACCTTTCCTTTATTTTATTATAGTTAAAATTCTGATCTGAAGTACAAGAAAATGATAACAATGCAATGATTGATTAACAGATACTCTTAAAAAGTAACAATATAATAGAATACTGTTTTTGGAAGAATTCAAAAAGACTCGTAAATACTTGAAGCTGAATCTACTTCAAAAGTACTGAATGAGTCTTTTTGTAAATAATATAAAACACAGTGCTAATATAATTGATAAATTCAACAGATGAGTTCAAGAACAAATGATATTTTTCAGAAAGATGCAGACATTGAAGTAAAGAGTTATTACAAATTTAAAGCACCTAATTATGGTAATAAGCAAAAGCACTTCAAAACTGGCCTGAAATATTTCAATAAATATTTCAATCCATGCTCTACTTTTTCCTTTTATAAGTGACTTAACTGTGTATAATTTGGAAACACTGCAGTAAAAGTTGGATTTTCAATCTGAATTAGTGGATCTAATTTTTCAATGCCATGTTATAACGAGAGAAATAAGGACAAGAATGAGTGAATCAAATTTAAACAGTAATTGTTCATATATTTTTCATTTAAATGACCAAAAAAATCATCCAATACTTATTATACTTACAATATTTCAGTAAAATTCCACATTTTTTGTTATGACATTGATTACTTTATGTTGCATTATAATAAACAATATCTATAAAAGTTATTAGAAAGCTGCTTTAAAGTGTTAATGTTTTGTTGCTTTCACAAAGTTCAAAAGAAAGCAATTTTCCTCTTTTAATTTGAATATGAAGTTTAATCATGTGTTCTAAGACAACCCTGACAACGTTTGGAAATGCAAATGAATGAGTATCCTTTTTTTGAAAGGTTGGGACAATTTTTATGTTATCATTTTACATGTTCTTTTTTCTTATTATTTTTTAAAACAAAAACAAAGAAATTTGTTTTTGATTTCTGTTCTAAAAATTCATTTTCACGAAATATAAATTTTAATTTTGTCATTTAAGCCTGTTTTCACATTAGTAAATAGAAAACGACTTTTTTACATGATAAAACAAATGAAAAATCATGGTGATTATAAATTTTTTTTGTGAAATTAAAAGAGGTGAATAATTTAATGAATAAATGTCAAAGTTCAAATGCAATTCAATATATATATCTTAAAATTTTGTTAACTCATGTTCTCTTGTAGAACTTTAATAATTGTATGATTGCTAGATTTCTAAAAATGTCAAAATATAAGTTCACATTACTCAGTATTAATATACATTTGACAAATCTTTGGGTTTTAGAAGCCAATTTAGTTATTTTTTCCCCCCAAATAATGATTTTTGTAATTTAGAGTGTCCATAGGCATCGCCAAATATTACATGTATTATGTTTTTTTTATCAAATAATAACAGAATATGAATGAAAATTATGCTTTTTTTAATGATATTTGTGTTTTTCGGTTTGCCTTCGTTTTGTTTCTAATATCTCTTGGTAAGAAATGTAGAAATCAATTTTCTCTTTTAATACAGTATTGAAGAATTAATCTTTTTTTGGAAAAATAAAATAAAAAATCTCCCGCTCCTTATTCTCAAAATCTTTGATTCTTACTTTTATACTCAATTTTCAGTAAAACTTCTAATGCTAATCAATTTTTAATTTTTGATACCTGATAGTTTCCATAAAGTGAGTCGGTGCATTTCATTGGCTCTTTAAATCATAAATCATTGTGATAAATGATTTGAAAAATGTTTGAAAGTAGAGATGATGAAGATGTTTGAAGAAGCAGAGATCATTGAATTTTGTATCAAAAACAACAGAAATAAATATTTATTCAAAACGCCTTTATTTAGAAATTTCATTCTAGGTTTTCTAAATCACTACATCGATTTTGTCTTTGGCACATGTAGTTTTAATTATATTGATATTTTTTATATATTGTACAGGATCTTTGGAAAAGATTGCAATCAATTACATGTTCGTAGATAAATTTTTCTGTTCAATCATTTTTTTTTTTCATCATCATAGGTTTTTAGAATTTTTCTTTTGAATAAACAAATTTTAAACTCGAAAATGTTTTCCTTAATTAGCTCAAATATTTTCTGGAAAATTTATGATTCTCCTTTTTTTTTTAAAAAAAAAGGATAAAACTTTCAGTTTATATAAAAAATTTGTTTGGTAAATTGTATAAGTAGAGAAATGGAGGTAATTTGAGAAATTGTAAAAGTAGTTTCCGTATTTTCATAATTGGAGAATTATTTTCAAAATTTTATAAGATTTAATAATCGCCTGTGGTTTTTGACTCAGAATTCCAGATCTGATTCATTGAAATAATTTTGCGTGTTTTTTTTAGCTTTTCTTTTTTTCGGTTATGATTAAGATAATATCAAGTAGATCATGCTTTATTAATTTAGCAATCCCTAATTTTTACAGAATTTTACTCTTGATGGTCTAACGTTAGCTTTCGTCTTAGCTGCAGTTTAGATTAAACTTTTTGCTATGACGCTTATTTCTTCTAAAAGGGCAATATATTATTTGAATTGTGAAAAATAGATAAATTCTATTTTAACACCCAGATTCTCTAAACTGATTCTTACTTTTCTTGTGCTGCTACTTATCAACTGCTAATCATTATTATATACAATTTACAATTTTACTATACAATTTACTATTCCTTTTTTTACAATCGTTATTATTAATACATAATTTTTTTACAACCATTATTAATATACAATTTACTTTCCAGAGAATTGTGTTAATTTTTTTTTTAGAAATCAGGAAAAAAAGGAAAAAAATATTTTTTAATTGCTCCAAATAATGATCAGTTAAAAAAAAATTTAGCCAAGCGCAAGAAAAAAAAGTAAGGGATTGATCAAGAATTTTTTTTCCGAGTTTAACTGTAATAATCTATTAAAATTTTTTATGCATTTATCATTTTTTTCAAAAAAAAAAAAAAAAAGAGTTGAAAGTGCAATTATACTTGTAAAAGCTGTTAACAAATAAATTAAAATGCGTTTTTTTTTACAGTTGCTGAAAATATGAAGATCCATGCAGTGATCATCATTTTTGTGATTGCATTTGCTGACGGAAACATCCGGAATAGTCCATACATTCAAGATGTGCAAACAATAATACAAAATTCCAATGAACTAGGCTTTAAAGTGTTATCAAATTTGGAAAAAACAAGAAATGTCTTCTTATCACCATTAAGCATCGCAATGTCTATGGGTCTCGTGTATTCGGGGGCCAAAAATACGACAGCTGACGAAATACAAACAGCTATGCAGTTCCCTCTTGTTGTCAACGATGCGTTTAAAACCATCTTAGATTTTGTGAAACCACCAGAAGGGAAAGTTCCCGCCCCGTCTCCTTATCAAATGGAAATGGCCAATGCTATGCTTGTTGATAGAGATTTTAATATCTTGCAATCGTACAAAGATCTAAGTAGAGACTATTTTGATGTCGCAGTGGAAAGTGTAAGTTTCTCTCTTCACCCAGAAGCTGCTGTTGATTCTGTGAATGGATGGGTAGCTTGGAAAACAAACAATAAAATTACAAAAGTTCTTCAGGAACCACTGGATCCTTTGACAAAATTATTCCTTATGAATGTAATATACTTCAAGGGAACTTGGAAGACTAAATTCGATCAAAGATTAACCATGCCAGACACATTTTACAACGATGGACTTATACCAAAGACAATACCAATGATGAGGCTAAAAAGAAAACTGAGGTATGGGTTTGATAGAAGACTTCAAAGTCAAGTTTTAGAATTACCTTTTGCAGGCGATAGAATACAGATGCTCATTTTGCTTCCTGAGAGACGAGATGGCTTATCAGATATGGAATCTACGTTGTCAAATGATATACTGACAAGTCTTCCCTTGAATTTGCGAGAAGTGCCTGTTCAAGTTACTTTACCGAGATTCAGTCTATCCGAGGAGTACGATCTCATCCCACTTATGAAGTTACTCGGCGTCCATGCTGTCTTTGATGCCAGTTTAGCAGATCTAACTGGAATTAGTTCCAGACAAGGCTTGTACATTTCCAAAGTGCTCCACAAGTGTGCCGTACAGGTAAATGAAGAAGGAGGGGAGGCTGCCGCTGTGACTGGGGTGTCTGCTGGTGTACGGACTGGAGGTCCGCTGGTTCCTCTTTTTACAGCTGATCATCCCTTTTTATTCTTTATACAAGACCGGCAATTAAATTCAACACTTTTCATGGGAAGGGTAACTAATTTATAGAATAATTTGGACATATGTACTCTCAAAACGTTTTTTAAAATTTCAGTGCTCCTTTTGAATTTTGTATCACTTTTTAAATCATTTTGAATTCATTTCATTTTTTATTCCTACTTCATCGGAAACAAAGCACGAATTGCTATTCCATCGGAAAATATTTAAAAACATTAAATCAAATTGTGCAATAAATTTCTTTTCATAAATTTGCTGTTGATCAGCAAATGTATATTATAATCAACAAAGTATTTATTTCCTGAATTTCTATATAGCAGCTTCATGTTTTCGTCACATCTTGAAATAAAAGCCATTTATTTATAATTGTTGATTTTTTTATGAATAGAAGAATAAAATATTGTATTGTTTAAGGAATAAAATTTTTGCATCGGTAGTGTGTCTATCATTAAATTGTTTTACTTACTTTATATTTCAGAATTTTATCCTATCAGAATGAAAGAGAAAAATGACTGCAATAGACCAAACTTCAAAACATTTTTAGCAACTGTAAAAAGTCTTACCAGTCTTCTACAAGCGCATATACTTAGAGGTTCAGGTGAAACAATGATAAAACAATTTTTAGCCAATTTTCAAATAACATGCGCTTTGAGTGGTTGTTCTAGCAATTTATTTTAAAGTTATTTTTTGCTTACTTGAATTGTTATTTTAACGAAATAGGGTTAAAAAAAAGACGATGAAAAATAAAAATAAAAACATGTAAATGTGCAACAAAGTTTTTTAAGGTTTAAAATATATAATTCAGTAAATTTCAGTCTTTCAGTAAATTTCAACAGTTAGGCTTGATAACCTATATCAATTTATACTATAACCTATAGTATAAATTACTGTTTATGTATTAGAAATATGTTAAAATGAATATTTACTTTAATTCTCTGCATTTCTCTGGTTGGTTCAACAATATTATAAGAAAGAAAAAAATACAGACATCTATTAAAATTTTAAAAGAGTTTATATTGTGAATTAGCTACACATTTTAAATATCTATTTTCCCATTATAATAAAAATCAGTGAATCAGAAAAATTATAAACTCGAAATGAGTTATTTTAAAAATTCATTAACTTACGTTTGAGAGCAGTACTTTTGACTGGCGAGAATTTGCAGTTCTGAAGCTATTGGTTTTTATTCTATTAAGTTTTTGCGACACAAATATTCTATATTAAGAATAATTCCTTTAAGATATTAACCAGCTGAAAGAATTATTTTCAAATTTTTCCCTCCTCGGTATTTGTTTCATTCAATTGAAATTTAAATTTTCATATGCAAAATGTCATACTCATACTTTTTCTAATGATATTTTGTAGTTCTTGGATTCGTTTCGTTGTAGATCACCACTTATAGGCAGAATATCTAGCAAACTACATAATAAATTGCGAGAAAATCAAGTTATTTTCTGAATAGAATGAATCAAGGTATTTTCTGTTTGAATTGCTAAATGTGCTTTATATAACATGCAGCCATATAATGATATTTGCAAGAATGCTTCTGAAGTTTAAATGGGAAGTCAGTTCAATTCTTTTATTTCAACTGGGGGGGGCATTCCTTTTTTTGAAATAGATTGTCAATAATGTAATTTCTGAAGAATTAAAATAAAGAAGTAAATTTAAAATTATTGTTCTAAATACAAAAGAAGAAAAAACTCACTTTTATTTTAAAAATTTTGAATTGATTTTCCTCTGTGTTCGAAATTGGTTTCTAGAATAGTATAATATTATTATTCTAAAATTACTCAATAACTAAGAATTGCTTTTAGGTTGTTCCTAAATAAAAAAAATTATCAAATAAAAATTATAAAGGTGATATTTTAGATTTTGATATAAAAGAATCTACATATATATATGGAGAGAGAGTCAACAAAAACAATGAATCTTCTCTATAAAACTAACAAATGAAACTCCCATTTATTAACAAATTTTACACTTTCTAAGACGACATAATGAAATAAGATTTACATCTTTAGAAATAGCTTTTATTTGGAAATTGCCAAGGAGCATCTTACAAATCTAACGTTTAAAAATCATTAAAATGTTACAATTAACAATTAGACCCTTGTAAAATATTCAGAGATAAACTTTTTCTTCTAGAGCATAAACGAAAGCATTTCAGTTCCCTGTCAAGGATATCCCTGTCAAGGATTACATTTGGCTTAGAAAATTGAAGATTGAAAATTGTTAAAAATTCAAGATCAGAAATTTAAATGCATCATTTTTGATGTTAAGATATCATATAAGAAATGCTTTATAACGTAGTAAACATGACAAATGCCTGATAGTTCTTCGAGTACTTCAAAGTGCGAGTCTAAGTCATTTGTGCGAACGTGTCTGAGTTAATTGGTGTAGCAATGGGAAGATCTCGTTTTATGAGCGGAGGACTCTTAAGTTCGAAACCCGATTCCTCTGAAATTTTCCCCTCTGTCTATGGGACTGGTACACTTCAAATCAGAAATCGTTAATTAAGCGATTTCTTTTTGATGTGGTCATTCAGACCGCCGTTAATATGGGTGCATTGATTTTGCATCCATAGGAAAGGTGCCGGCTCGGTGTCGTAACAATTAAACCAAACCTGCAGCTATTAAGAATGGTTTCTAGTATTTTCCCAGCTTTTACGCTTTTAGTTCTAAATATATTTCTGAAACAGTTAGCCGCTGTTGAAATTCTTATGAAACCTCTTATGATATTATTCCGCAAGAAACACAAATTTATTATCATCTTAAAAATAGATTCGAATATTTTTGATCTTATAAGAGCTAGGAATATTCGGGTTTGGCTAGCTCAAATATTCAATTTTCTGTCAATAAATACAAAAAAACTCACACCTAATTTTTGTTTAACTAATGATTTAAATTTATTGGAACTAAGGTTTTTTTTATGGAAATTTTTCTGAATTTTTTTTATCGAAAAAAAAAATCCTTTTTTTGGTTTTCAAAGCCATACTAAAAACTCACCTCCACAAATTTTGTCCTACCTTTTCTTGATGGTTCAAATTCTCCCATAAGTGCAGAAAAGCAAATAGATTTTGTCAATATACAAAAGTTAAAATGTTTAATCACTTGTTAATTAATGTATTGTGTGGTTATCAAATAGACAAATTACTCAAACGTTTACACATTGATAAATCTTGTTCATATGGTTTAAGTAATCAACTTCAAATAAATATTTTAACAATAATATATTGTTTAAACTATAATTCTGATACATTTATTCTTAAATGTACCTAAAACAATGCATGCTCGTTGAAATGAAATCTGAGCTAGTTAAAATGCATGATTGTTGCAATGAAATCTTTACCAGTTAAATTTCATGCTTGTTGCAATGAAATCATTTCCAGTTAAAATGCATGTTTGTTGGAATGAAATCTTTACCTGTTAAAATGCATGCTTCTTGCAATGAAATTTTTTACAGTTAAAATGCATATTTGTTGCTATGAAAT
The DNA here is from genome assembly GCA_026289955.1 of Argiope argentata. Lineage (NCBI taxonomy): Eukaryota > Metazoa > Arthropoda > Arachnida > Araneae > Araneidae > Argiope > Argiope argentata. The sequence continues at coordinate 6,669,367 of JAOUZG010047196.1, forward strand.
TTTGCATGCTTGCTGCAATGGAATCTTAGCCAGTTAAAATGATTGCCTGTTGTAGTGAAATCTTTGCCAATTAAAATGTATGATTGTTGCAATGAAATATTTGCTAAAAATAACGTGCAAGGCTATTTTTCTACCCTTCAGGTGATAAAATAATTTTTCTTAAACTAGGGACACTGGTCGAAATTTTTATATCTATTTTAAAATTATTTGAAAGCTCATTAAAAAGGTGTAGCATTGACTTGCCGTTCTCAATTAGTGAAGTTATTAGTCGATTTTTAAAGTAAGAATATATTTTTAGGTCACTGTTTGATTCATCGAAGACGAATTATAACTAAGAACGTGAGAATTCACTTCCTAACCCTAAGAATAGACCCGTTTTCTACTCTCAGAGTTAGAAAAAGAAATAAAAAAAGGCTTATTGAGAGTATTAACAACAATTTGGAATGTGAGAATATTAGGGATGTAAGTACAGAAATAAACTACGATAAGTTTAGCGAAATTTTTGGGGAATGGAGTTTATGAAGAAATGGAAAATGTACCAAGTGAATGGCACTAGTGATGCATGGCAATCTTTTCTTCTGAGGTTACTTCTTTTCTCTGTTCTATCTCCCTTTTCATGGAAAGGATTTATTTATTTTGATTAATTTGATAAAATGGATTTTGAAATCTGTTCGATTAACCAAATCTAATCAAGATTGAAATTTATGAAAGAATCATTTACCTTATGTAAAGTCCTGAACACCTATTATTGAGTATTTTGTGCTGACGACAAATGAGGTTGTTTAGAAGGATTCTTTAAGTATTACTAAGATAGAAGAAAGTTTTAGGTTTATTTTTGCTCTATAAAATCATGAACTTACTCTCTAAAACCTTCTTTGAGATGTATGATTTTATCCTTAGAAGAAAAAAAAAATGGAATATTCTTTTTTGAGTTTAAAATGATTGCTTACATGTTTTAATTCTTTATAATGTTTATTTTTTCTTTTGTATTCTTATAATTAAATTAACTCAGCAAATAACCACATGAAATAAATATTTAAGACGCTTTAATAAATTTCTGATAAAAATTATTGAACTACAGCTAATAAAATATATTCACGTCACTATGTGTCTTTATAGTATTCAATTGGCATTTGTAAAATATTTTTTCAAGTCTAAATTTTCTTTAATATTCAGATTTCACTTTATTTTTAAGCTGAACATGAATTATTAATTATTTTAGTGAAATACTCTTTATCAAGAAATAAATCCATCTAATGAGAAAACAATATATGTATAAAGATTCTTAGATAAAACCTAAGCCAAATTTTATTTCTGCATTGATACGTTGACAAAATTGGACGTGTGAATTATAAATTTAAAATCAATAATGCAAATTTTGTTATTTTAGACACCATAACTATATATAACTTTTATTTTTAATTTTGGAAATCATTTCTTGAAATAAAGTGGTGTTTGATATTGGTTTAAGAATTTCAAAAATTCAAAGTTTATTTGAAACAGCAATTGTTCCCTTAGAATGAAAATCTTAATGAACATTTAATTAAAATTTGCAGCATTACCTATAAATGAGATTATTTTATATATTATACAGTATTATTAAAAGCGTATTAAAAATGTAGGTGTATTGTTATGAAGATGTTTTGAAGTTGTATAAATGGATTTTTCAGAACTCTTTAACGTCAATAATTTGGTTTTCTAATTTTACTTGTATTAATTGTCTACGGGTCTCGTATTAATCTAAATATATGTATCTTAATTGTATAAATATTTTGGCATTAACCATACTAATTACAGAAATGTAATTTAACTCCTGTTTTTTCAAAGAAAAGTTAATGCACACATTTCTTTTTCAAAAATAAAACTTTCTCATTAAGAAATTTAATATTATGGAAAGAAAAAAGATGTTGTTTTTTTATAACAAAGAAATAATTTATTCGTAGCTGTTTCACATGTTTTCAATATTTGAAAGAATTATTTCTGAATTTGTTTTGTAAATAACGTCATGACAACTTTAATGATAATAGTTTTTGCTTTGTTAACTGGAGTAAAAGGTTTGCTTTGAAGATCTTGTGATCTGTTGCGTAAAATGATGGAAGACGGCTAAATATTTATACTCTTAAAAATCAGTAGAAATTTCGTGTAATCAAATGCAGCTCATAATGTGCTGTTCAATCTTAAATAACTATTTTTATATGTAATGAAATGTTCGAAAAAGATTCAATGATGACACAAGAATGGTTTTGAATGGAAAGATTTTAAAACATAAGCTCTATGAAGTAAAAAAATAAATTGTGCCATCTGAATTAGCTTAATGACAATAAAATGCTATAAAAAGATAATTGTGCCAAAAGTTGTTAAGTTATACACTAACTTTTAATTAAAAGAAATTCATCGTGTAAGTTGTATAAGTTATACACTAACTTTTAATTAAAAGAAATTCATT